>JAUPMG010026071.1:0-14907 GCA_031762675.1 Pachysandra terminalis | reverse complement strand
CCCTGAAACCTTAAACAACAGTGAGAAAAGACTTTGAAAGAGAAGGAGAAATCTTCAAACCTATGAGGTTTTATTGCTCTGTAATTGCATTCACTCTCCCTTCCTCAGATTTTGCAACCCTTCCTTTCTTTCTACCCCTTTCTCTGCCTTTTTCACAGGTCAAAGATTGACAAGAAACGCTCTTGACAGAATGGCTGCCCGACAGTTTAGGCTGTCTTGAGAGAGACTTCCTACCTTACTCTCTGGTTGATGAGTGTAATTGGTTCCTTCTAATATACTTGTCCTTTTATAAATCCGTCATCACCAAAATCAACTAACAAGTTTTTCATGAAATAGCTCAAAGAATAAAATAATATTTAAAATTTTCAGAGTTGCTATAACTTAGGCAAAATCCTATATACATATACTAAAAGGCTTACACGAATGAAAAAAAAAAATTATAGACACGACTTATCCAAATTATCCCTTTCCCTGATACACAAGTAGTGTTGTTGTTATGTGGAGACTAATGGGACAACTGGGACGTAACGATGATCAGTTAGCATTGGAACCCGTGTCAACTGGGACGATGATCAGTTAGCATTGGAACCCGTGTCAAGCTCGATACTGAGCTCGCGGGGCATAACTCAGTCCAAATTTTTTGGGAGACTAGAGTATAATAATTTCAGTTCTATTATGTTTAACCCTTATTTCAGGATATTTATTTATGCTTTTATGATGGGCTGCTCTTTGTAACATATTATTTTAAGCTTCAAAAATAATAGAACTGAATTTGCATCCGTGGATGTAAGCACAATTTGCCAAACTATGTAAATCTGTGTCATGTGCTTGATTTTTTCATCGTTTTATCTTCTTTCTTAATAATTCTTGATTAGACTATCATGAATTTAATAAGTTGGAAAAAGTGTTCTCAAATGTCAACTGTTTCTTGGGGTGCTTATGATCTACGGCATTCCCTACACAAATTTGTAATTGGTCATTTTCTATTAATAAATCATAAATTTTTTTACAACAAAATCACATAAATAAGAAGGACCAATCAAAGGCTCTGGATCAATCTCAATACACTTAATTCTGTAATATGTAAATAATAACTCAAATTAACAGCCCAAAAAGGCAAAAAAGAGAGAGAACAGGAGATATTAAGTAAAAGAATGTAAGCTTCATTTGGTCATAATACAGGTATGAGGTTCGTTACGCCATGACACAGGTACTTGAGAAACACATACATCAACTATTTGACAACTTCAACTTCTACAGAAACCATACTTTCAGTTTCAGTTCTCATTTCATGCCATTTGTTACTTCCCTTTCTTCTCTTGAACATCACGTCCATGCAAATATAAGAAAAAACTAGCATCCATGAAAGAGAAGAAATACGCTTGTAAGTTGCCGCAATTGAAGCTAAGCAATGCGTTGCAGTGCCTTTCTCTAGAAATGCCCCATCGCTTCTTTCCATGGTGTGAGAAGATCAAAAAAGGGCGAAGATGGAAGAACACAGATCTGAATCCCATTGCTAATTTGGTTCATGCAGCCCAGGCATGGTTCTGTTCCATGTGCAGTCATATCATCGGTCAGAGACATTCAGGAGTAACGGCGTCCTCTCTGGCTGGCTACTCTGCTTCTCATAACTTAATATGAGAGTAGTAACAACAAAAATAATAATAAAATGGATCACAATTCCTATCATAGTTAAACTCTGGGGTAACAAGGAAGCCATGATGCTCCTTATAGGGCATGGATACTCGATCATTTGGGAAGATGAACAAAACCAAATTTAGGAAACCAGATTTTTATGCGAACAAACTTAGAAGATAAATAAAATACTATCTAATAGCAGTGATTCTTACTTCCAAGGAGTAATTTCTGCTGATTATTATGCAATTAGCAGCATTTTCAAATTGGTTATTGACTCAGAAGTGTATGCCAGGAAAAACTAAAGTTGAGACGAGAAATTACATGCATACATATTATATACTCTAATGTACTGTTTACAACAAAGTACAAGATATACAAGATTACCTCCTCCCAGTTTCCATTTCATCTAATGTTTGGTTATTTTCTATAGACAATCCCATAAATGTAGATTCATCAGCTTGTTGGGTCACACCTGGATCTTCCATCACCTGCGCACTACCCGCACCAAGACCACCGGCTGGCTGTGCACTGGCACGTGACTCCTCCAACATCTTGAAATATGCGTAAGGCCCCCAGCCTACATATAACATACCAGAAAATTCGGCAACCAAAAAAATCTCAGGAGTACCAAATGAACTAAGCTACAAAACATAATCAGGTTTATTACTATTAAGAACCACTTACTCTAAAAGCTGTTAGAGAACGGCACAACAATGTATATCAAATGGTTCAACACCCCCTCGCACGTGCGGGCTCCGCACGGGAACAACACATTAGGGCACCAAGGCAAACACACAACACATCCGCACGGGAACAATACATCCGTGGGAGAACAAACACACAAAACACATATCCCCGGGATTCAAACACTCGACCTCCCACTCTGATACCATGTTAAGAACAACTTACTCTAAAAGCTTAAGCTGTTAGAGAACAGCACAACAATGTATACCAAATGGTTCAATAATTACTTTAATTTGAAGCACCTCTAGTTTTAATCATCCATCTTTGTTTTAAACCAATTCCTTGCAAGTGGTTACTAACAAGAGTACACACTCACAACTACAGATGCAAAAAGGTAACCTGAGACTAATCTGGAGAAGGATGGAGAACCTTGTCAGTACTTTACTTTTTTGCTTTTTTATCACACAGCTTTCTTATCCTTTCTAGTTGCATAAGGACATTGTATGACCTTTACATCATATCAGGATATTAGCCAAGTCTTCAATCATGTACTTAATTTCATTTCCCTGCTTACCTACAAATGCAGGGGTATCAATGGATTGGATTCAGATCCAAATTCAATCTGCATTTGGCCTGGAAAGGTCGAATATGGTATTGTTTACATGTCCAGCGAATCGAATTCAGACATAGTATTTCAAAACCAATTGGTGATTTCAAATTCAAATACGGATATGTTGACGCATATCCTATTATGTGTACATACCTAAAACAATATTTTAATTTAATTTTGTAAACACATTTTTCTTAACACTAAACAAGTTTAAAGGGTTAAGACAGCCACTATACTGGACCACTGAGTTCATACAGAGCATTTGTGGGGGGATTGTTCCAACCCCAACCGATGTGGGACTATGTAGAACACATGCTTTAGTTCCTCATTGGTTGAGATGAAATAATCCCCCACCAATGCTTTATACAAGCCTGCATGTTTCAATAATTCCTACACAGTTTATTTGGATGGTTCAATCTCTAGCTGCCCGGTTCAGTAATTTTAAAATTCGATGAGACTTAACCTATTGGGTGAATTTCAAACTGAATTTGAATCGTTAAGTCAATGGAATTCACATATGGTAATATATTTTCAAGATCCATTTGGATTTTGATTGAATATAGACTACGGGAATATGTAATTGTATCAAACACAGATCAAGGTAGACTCAGACCATATTCAACCCGTTAGCCCTTTCTACGAAGTAAATATAATTCCATCATGTTATCATCTAGCTCATAATATGTAATGCATGACAATACACTCTTTCTGGAGTACTTAAAATGGGTGAAATCATCGTTGATCCAGCTACCCACCTGCATGATACTTTTTCTTCTATTAATCTATCGACTTTGCCAATTTCCTTTCAGATTTATCATTTTGACAAACCTATAGGTAAAGTTGTTTGGGAAACCATTTTTTCTTACTTCAAGTTCTGAATAAAAGAATTGTCCACTTCTTTTGAGCGATTCCAGCTCCAATCCCCTGGTCATGCTAATTACCTTAAACCTCTACATCTGGGCTAATTCCACAGAATCATCTTATGTTCTCCCTTTTTTCTAGTCTTTTTTCGACTCTTTTTACTTCTTTGATTTATTTGTTCCGGTACATATAGGGTTGTTTTCCCAAAAGTCTTATATTAATGCCATACTTTCTGTACTAGATGCAGGATGTAAATGATATAAAGCATTCATGCTAGTAAGATTTTGTCTTTAGAGTTTGGGTGGGTTCAGAAACAGGTGGACTCCTATAGGTCCAAAGTAGGATTTGACAAAACCCATACCTAAATAAAGACAACTTTCGTAGCCATAATTTAATATTTTCAAGGAGATATGGTGAAACTTCCGCTTTTCGTCTAGTCCAGACTCCAGAGTATATCCACACCACTAAACTCCCCTTCACAAAATTTCACCTAGATTTCACCAGTTTCATAAAATGATCCCAAATTCAAATTTTGTCTTCTTTTTTCCCCGCCAGATATGCAGAAAAAGTCCAAATTTCATTTTCTTCATGTTTGCCACAGAAATTAATTTCCTTTTACATTATTAGGAACTCTACTTCATTTGAGATCAAGACTCGTTCTGAAAGGTTTGACCATCGGAAGTAAATTTGGTTTCAAGTGAATGTATTTGTACCATTTTTTATTTGGAATAGATATATCCCTTTCTCACAAACCTCGTATAAAACTATATCACATGTATATCTGCACCAATTTGACGCAACTTATAGATCGAGTAAATTTGAGCAAACTTGTAATATCATGTTGTTGTCATTTTTGCTGTATTTTGGTCTTTCTTTTATATGTTGGTTGTTATTTCTGTTTATAATTTGTGTTATATGACTGTTAAAAACAATTTATTAATTTTACTAATAATATTACTATCACATATGCCTCATAGTGCATATTTAAACATTTAAACTTTAAGGTAAATAATCAGCTGTTCTATTTTGTGATAATATCAGAATGGATTTATTTATACTATTAGTACACCATATATGCCTCTTTTCAAAGTTTTCTAAATTTTCACCAATAATTCTAATGTTTGTGCAAAACTTCCCTAATTTTTCCCTTTACTGCAAAACTTTTAGGCCAATTGAAAATTTCCTTCCAAATTCCCTTTTCAAAGGAGCAAAATTTCCATCAAACAAAGTTTTACTCATAAGCCTTCATTTCACGAACATTTGAACTTTAGTGTAAATAATCAGCTGTCGTATTTTGTGATATATTAGAATGGATTTCATTTATAATATACCATATATGCCTCTTTTCAAAGTTTCTAAATTTCACCAATAATGTTAATGTTTTTGCAAAACTTCACTAATTTTTCCCTTTCTAGAAAACTTTTAGGCCAATTGAAAATCCCTTGTCAAAGGAGCAAAATTTCCATCAAACAAAGTTTAAAACATTGATGTAGCATCAGAGGGAAATTCTAAGCAATATGTCATCATCTAAGATTAAAAAAAACAGAAGAAGACACCTTTTCCTACATGCAGTAGCCTGAAAATGGCTCTAGAATTTCTAGAACTAATGAGACAGGTGTCTAATACCTGTTTCGATCTTAGCTTTGGAGAACAACAGGACATAAAAAAGAAAACTCATAAGCTTTCATCTCACGAACAATGAAGGCCATTAAAGAATTTTCAAAAGAAAACAAAAAGAATTAAGTTAGAGAAAAGGTGAAGATAGTACCTTCACTATGATACGGGGGTGGGAAGAACTGCAGATAGCAAAATGCTGCCACTGACAGGCCTGCATAAATGCACAAGGGGCATTAAAACCAAGCATCAAATTGGCAGCGTAGTTTTCACTAACACTAAGTAGCAAACGATAATTGCACAAACCTAAGAGACCTCCAGCAAACACATCCTGCCAATGATGCCAATAATCATCAACTCGAGAAATGCCAACAAGAGATGCGACGAGTAAAGGAAGAAAAACAATGCATAGTTTTGCCACATGGCCTGTACTGTCAAAGGCCTTTATTTTTCCAGACAGATAGAGAGATAGAAAACCCAGGCCTGCAAAGGACCCTGCACAAGAAAATCAAAGCCCTTGATTTATATCTCCACAAGAATCAAAAAATGAAAATTATTAGATGGAATGATTCTAACACTATATGCATGATGAAGTATTAATATTTAAAAAATAAATAAAATCAGCATTGTTTGCTAAACCAATTAACATTTGCAAATTTTATAACACTGACTCTATACCCTGAGGGAAACTGGAACATGATTACATTTCCAACAATCAATTTCCCACTTTCGATGTCCCACGATAATGCTAGACAGTCTTTAACTGTGTCTTACATAACATTACCATAAGTAACAGGTAGATAAGATATACAAGTGATGAACAACGTCAATGAAAAATCCATCACCACTGTGTTAACTATATATTTTTCTGTTTCTGATTACATATCCCTTCTTTTTGCCAAATACAAAATCAAGTTCAATGTTAAGCTTGAAAAAAACATTTAAATACCTAGCCAAAGAACAGATACAAGGAAGATGAGCCTTACATGAAGTATGACCACTTGGAAAACTCTTGTGTCCTTCCTTTATGACGCTTTTATTCCCATGACATATAACATTTCCCAGTTTATCATAAACCTAAAAGATCAAATACCAAGAAGCTCTCTAAACAAGAAATATTTCAATGAAGATCTCAGATTACAATTTTAAAGAATTTGGAAATTCTGAACAGCATACATCCTTTCCATCAGGAAAACAACGCCAAAAAAAGTCCGGTCGAGGTCGACCAACCGCATTCTTTATTGAATCCGTAAGGACGGCCGTTATCAATACAGAGAATAAGAGGCCTGCTCTTGCAAACAGCTTGTAGACATCAGATAAATCTTTAAAAATAATCCATTCAGCTAAATGTATAAAGAAGGCAACCTCATTGCAATAACAATACAGAGTTGAAAAACATTTTCACCTAGCATTCCATGATGCAGATCATAAACATCTCTCCGACGGAAATAGATGAAATGGAAAATGGCAATGGGCAACACCACTGAATAGATCTGGTCATCAGGGAAAGAGACGGCTCATCGTGAAACAGTCGGACAGATAAACTGAACCTGTCTCCTATTAAATAAAGACAACATCTCTAACATATTTATGTAAAATAAAGATAGAAACTTACAGGAACCGTCCATATCGGCACCGTGTTGCTTTTCAAAGGATACTTGAGATCAGTCATCATATCCTTCCCGACAAAGCGATAAAATGGATGCATAACATATAGAATGACCTCCAAAACCGCAAGCAGCAACAATATAAGCCAGTCATACATGTGCAATCTTGCAACTGCAGCTCCATGGGATCTTACAGTGTGAGCACCGAGCTGGACCTCCCTCATCCTGTCCTGCTAACACACGGGCAACCTCTAATGAATTTTAAGAGCAGTAAATGCTATCGGAATCTATCCAAAGCACCTCACGAACCGGTAAAAACACTCTGACATCTCCAGATGGAAGTAACATCAACATACAAAAGACTGGTTTTCTGTTAGGTGTCTTAGCTTCAGGTGGAGAAATGCTTAACACAACAAAGGCACCGTTTGGATATCAAGAAAATGCCAGAAAGTAATGTGAGAAAGTAATATGCATGAAATCGATGTAAAAAAAAGTGAAAATAACTTTCTTGACATTGTTTGGACGTTGCAATAAAATTGCATGAATATTAATGAAAATCATGTAATTGTGTGTTTGGTTAGCAAGAAAATCATAAGAATCCTGGACATAATTTCCAATTCTGCCCTTATACCATAAGACATATGTATGTTATGTCAACTAGGGGTGCAACTTGGTTGATTAAACCGAGAACTAAACCAACTTCGGTTTGGTTTGGTTTGGGTTGGGTTGGGTTTCTAAATTTTGGGTTCAGTTTTGGTTTTGAAATTATAAAACCAAATTAGATCGGTTTGGTTTTGGGTTGAAGCCTCAGTTAAACCGAACCAAACCGAAAACCAATCTCTAATGTATATAATCTAAACCAATAGGAACCAAATTGATTTAAACCAAATTATAGCCTACATATATATTGGGTTGGGTTAGTTTGGGTTTAGTGTTTTTCATTTCAGTTCGGTTCAATTTTAGGGTGGGAAATTTGGTTCTCAATTCAGTTCGGTTCAATTTTTGGGTTAGGAAATTCAGTTCTCAATTCGGTTTGGTCCTAGGTAGATGTCAACCCGAACCAAACCGAACCAAGTTGCACCCCTAATATATACCCGTGTAAATTCGGATGTTTGGGAAGGGCAATGTAGGAAGGAGACAAAAAAAAACTTTACTCACTACGCATTTTCCAACTAATCTTGCAAGAAAAAAAAAGTTGTCTTTTTTATTATTCATTTTCTCACAAAACTAGTGGGCCACACAGTTTCTTGCATTTTCTTGGTGTCCAAACGTATCCGAATGCAAGAAAAGTGAACTTTCTTTCATTCCCTCACATTTTCTCGGTATCCAAATGCAGCCAAACTGAATTGCCTAAGATAGCATCCATTTAGTCAACTAACCCATCCTTAGTGAGTTCTAAGTATGACAACTTAGCTTAGTGACCAGTCTAATAAAAGCTAAGCTAAAAGGAGCTTGGTTGTCAAGAAAGAAAGCAGGTTTTTGTGCTACTGCAAAGCTTCAATCAGTACAGATATTCAATTAAGCTCTCTCTAGGTTTTTTTTATGCCATTGTGGCATCAGTACTTGTTCTTTCATAAATGGAAGAAATTATGCTTGCAATAAGGGCCCTTTTTGAACATTTGGAGAGGCTCGCCTATTTTATATCGAAAGCACCAAACTCGTCTTTTATTTACAACATTACAAAGAAGTTTTGCAAAATAATGGAACTGAATGAGTTGTGTGTTAGGCACATTGAATTAATATCATCCAAGGGTCAATGCAAATTATAACAAACAACCAATCCATTGGTCTTGCATCCTTACAAGTTTTGGCCATAATTTCCCATACAGATAATGTACAAATTACATGATTATATGCTACTTGTATAGCCAACACAAGAAGCAAGGTATTTTGACCCAGAAAAAAAAATGTCCATTAACAGTGTGATTAAATTAACCCCTATCCCACCACTTACCCCTGACAGACTTGTGAGCCCATGTAAAATAATCTTGATCTGACAATTCTCAAATTGCTTAACTCCAATAATCATGACTCACTGAATAAAATAATGGTGACTCACTGAACCTTTGAATAAAATAGAAAACCATTGGTAGGCAAGCTTGGTGGTTAGCATGATAACAAGAACCGATTTTGAACCCATGATATGGTTTCAACAGAAACAATTTCAGTTACAACAGATCATTATAGTATTTTGTCCATGGGAAATAAGATATTCGGGTAGGTAAGTGACTATAAAGGAGTGTGCATGTGTCTAAGAGGGAATAATAAAGTTTTAAAATTCCTCTGAACTTAAATTAATTCCACCAAATCAATTAATTTTCACAGGCTCAAAAAAAAAAGTTCATTAGAATTCCATAACTTCCATATACTTTGATTGAAGAGTGACATTCTTAATAGTGTAAAGACAATCATAGAAGCGCTCCGTGAAGAATCCCTCTTAGCAACTCGATCAAATTCATTATGATAATCTTTAAGCCAATTTCTGGATCAAAGCAATCTCATTGTTTCACTTAACCAAAGCAGAAGAAAAAAACCATGCTTCAATCAATGAACTAAGAACAACTTCTTGGGGTTGAGGCTACACTTCCCATATCTCTTATTGGTTCCTGATTTCAGTAGTTTGAAAATGCATTAATTGATTGATTTCGGAAAAAAAGATGAAAAAGTTGAAACAATTCAAGAAAACTTAATTTTCTAAACTTTTCTCCTTATATGTTTAATTTTTAGGTTAAATACATTACATGTTGTTTAGGATTAACTAGAAATTATATGTAATATCTTCAGTCTTTGTAACAGTTACAGCATAACTTTTGATGTGTAACTTCAACATTTTATAGTTTTATACATGCATGAAAGTGTCTCCAACTTTGTTCCTAATCTCATATTTTCTATTTTCATTGTAGTCTTTTTTTATACAACATATTGATGCTTATTTGGTCAACTCCTAAAAGTTTGAAACCTTGTGACAACAATATACTCTCTACTAATGTCCAATGTCTCCACCCCTTCGTCCCTTTCCTTCACCAAGCTCATTCACAGAGACCTTATTTGTTTTAGAAACTCCAACTAACATCACCAATTGCCTTTAAAGTGACAAAAGCACGGTGTCGATTTCAGCATCTGTATAACACATGGCACAATGTTCACGAAACAGACCACTATTTAACAAAGCAAGATAATATGGGATACGTGGTAATATTCCTAATGTAGCTTCATATACTATATAAGGAAAAGAGAACTTAATTTAGATATCCTTTCTTAGCGTTCTAATTTTACTTGTCTTTCTCAATTTCAACATGTATGAGTCTTTCAAATTTCTCTATAAATCAAATAAGGTTCCTTTTTTATTCCCTTCACAATGTCCAATGTAATGTTCACATAAACAATTGGAAGACAAGGGGGAGATGGGGAGAGGGGAGAGAGAACAATACGAAAAAGATCTTGCCAAGGTAGCAAAGATGGAGGAATCTATTGGAGGCAGAAATCAAGGGCTATTTGGGTGAAGGAAGGAGATAAAAACACTAAGTTCTTTCATAAGATGGCAAACGCAAGGGATAGGGTGAACACAATCAGAAGAATTGAGGTAAATGGGGTCGAGTGTGAAGAGGAGAGGGGGATAAAGAACGTAATAGAAGACTTTTATAAAAATATGTTTTTGGAGGAATGTAAGCATAGACCAGTCCCTGATGGAATGGAGTTTGAGAAACTAACCATTGAGGAGGCAGAGGGGTTGGAGACGATATTCTCCGAAAGCGAGGTGTGGAAAGTCATAAAAGAAATGAATGGGGATAAAGCTCCAGGGCCGGACGAATTCACTATGGCGTTCTATAACAAGTGTTGGGATGCTTTGAAGAGGATGTTATGCGGGTGTTCAATAGTTTTTTTGAGAAGGGATACTTTGAAAGTGTTGAACCATTTGATATACATTGTTGTGCCGTTCTCTAATAGCTTGAGGTCTTAGAGCAAACGGTGTTTAACATGGTATTAGAGCGGGAGGTCAAGTGATCAAATCCCGGGGGACCTATATTTTTGTGTTTATTCTCCCACGGATGTGCTATTCCTGTGCGGTTGTGTATTGTAGTGTGTATTTGCCTCGGTGCCCTGTGCTGTTCCCGTGCGGAGCCCGCACGTGCGGGAGGGTATTGAACCATTTGAAAATTGATATAACATTGTTGTGCTTTCTCTAACAGCTTGAGCCTTTAGAGTAATTGGTGTTTAACAGGTATCAGAGTGGGAAGTTGAATATTCGAATCCTAGGGTGGTATATTTCTGTGTTATCCCACGGATGTTTTGTTCCCTTGTGGAGCCCGCACGTGCAGAGGGGTGTTGAACCATTTGATATACATTGTTGTGCCGTTCTCTAATAGCTTGAGCTTTTAGAGCAAACGGTGTTTAACAGAAAGAAATGCTAATGCAACTTTTCTAGTGCTTATCCCTAAGAGGGAAGGAGCTGTGGATATCAAAGATTTCCGACCGATCGGTTTGGTAGAGACTTTATATAAGATCATTGCTAAGGTTCTTACAAATAGATTAAAAAAGATTGTGGGAAGAGTGATCTCCAAGACAAAGTGCATTTATAGGAGGTCCGCAAATATTGAATGGTGTTCTTTTGGCTAATGAATGCATCGATTCAGGTTTGAAGGATAGGAAGAACGCCTTGATTTGCAAGATTGATGTGGAAAAGGCATATGATAATGTGTCCTAGTCCTTATACTATGTCATGAGAAGGATGGGCTTTGGAGAGAAGTGGATCAGATGGATAAAGAGTTGCATTTCATCAGTTTCTACATCAATTTTATTGGACGAGTCAACGTTGGGTTCCTTCAAGACATTTAAAGGGCTTGGACAAGGGGACCCGCTATCCCCTTTCCTGTTCAACATGGTGGCTGAATGTTTGGGGAAATTGATCAATAAGGCAGAGAACTTGGATCTGATCCAAGGTGTGCAGGTTGAGGGGACACCCAAGATTTTTCACCTTCAAATTGCCGATGACACGCTGATTTTTTGTAGGAGCATGCAATTGGGTTTAAAGGCATTGAGATGCATTTTAGGGTGCTTTGAAACAGTGTCAGGACTCCACATCAACTTGGCAAAATCTGAGATAATTGGGTTGGAGATACAGTTAACCTGAACCATCTTGCAAAGTGGTTGGGTTGCAGAATTGGGTCGCTACCGTCTGCATATCTAGGATTACCTTTGGGGGCTCATTACAAGGCAATATGTGTGTGGAACAAGGTGCTAGAAAGGTCGGAAAGAAAGTTGGCTTTGTGGAAAGCTAGATACTTGTCTAAAGGTGGTAGATTAGTCCTTATCAAGAGTTCTTTAGCAAACTTACCTACGTATTACATTTCTATTCTTAAGATTCCAATGTTGGTGGCTAGGAGATTAAAGAATTGCAAAGGGATTTCTTGTGGGCTGGAAGAGAGGAGGTGCAGAAATATCACCTTGTAAAGTGGTCACAAGTGTGTTTAAGGAAGGAAGATGGGGGGTTTGGGCTTGAGAAACCTAACCCAATTCAATATGGCCTTGTTGTCGAAGTGGCTATGGAGATTTGGGGTAGAGAAGGACTGTTTGTGGAGGATAGTAATTGGTGCAAAATATGGAATTGAGGAAGGGGGCTGGGAGACAAAGACATGCAGAGCTTCCTTTGGGGTGGGGGTTTGGAAGGCTATTTGTTCAGCGTTGGAGGTTTTCAATATTGGAGTGAGGTTTGGAGTGGGGGAAGGGAATAGAGTGAAGTTTTGGAAGGATGTTTGGTGTGGGAACGAACCGTTGTTACTCGGATTTCCGGCGGTGGCAGCTATTTCAGGTAATCTGAATTCTCGAGTTAAGGATGACTTAGTTAAAGAAAGTTGGGGTTGGTCATGGGATCTCAAACTCATAAGGAATATCTTTGATTGGGAAGTTGATGAGGTAGTTTCACTATTAGAAGGAATTTATAAAGTAAAACCAAGAGAGGATGGGGATGTTAGAGTTTGGAGTGGGAGCGAAGTTGGTGGGTTTTCAGTTAAGTCGATGTCTCGTCTTATTTCTGGGGACGTTGTGGAGAGGGACCTTGGAAAATTATCTGGTGTGCAGGCATCCCGTCAAAGGTATATTTTTTTCTATGGACAGCAGCGTTCAAAAAAGTCCTCACGTGCGACAACCTCAAAAGGAGAGGGTGGGCAATGGCTTAGAGGTGTTGTCTTTGTAAAAGGGAGGAGGAAACAGATGGACATTTACTTCTCCATTGTGAGGTGACTAGGAAGATTTGGTATTCTTCTTTTAGAAGATTCAACTTAGAGTAGATTATGCATGATCAGTTCAAGTCAGCGCGCGCTGAGTAGTTGGGGTTGGAAGAAAAAGAAGAAAGGAAGGAGTAGGAGCTGCATTCTCTGGAATTTATGTCTGGCAGCAATATCCTGGGCTATTTGGTGTGAGAGGAATCAGAGGATCTTCAATGAGCAGGAAAATGAGACCCAGCAGATTATTGAAATTATTTTATCAATACTTTACTTTTGGTCTTCTAATTTTACAGAATTTAGGGGGAGCACCTATACTGATTTTTTATTGTAAATGGGGCTTAAGTTGGGGTAAACACAATTAGTTACAGACTTTATACCGGGCTGGGTTTACATTCTGTACATACTCTCTTTTTTGAAATTTTGGCCTTATGGCTCTATTAATACGAAGACTTTTACCGATCAAAAAAAAATATACATTAATAAGGAATGAATTCCTACGAGTCAGAGCACATCTTTCTTAGGTTTGTAGCCAATTTTTTTACTCCTTTGAAACAATTTCAACCGGGTTCAGTGGTTTGGAGACAATATGAAGTACTTTTGTTCTCTCAACGAACAAGTGCTTCCCCTCACTGGTAAGTTGGTAACATACTGAATAATCTTCACTCATTCAAGTTCTTTTGCCCATGATTTTAGAATTTTTTGAAATTTATGAAATTTCCCGTTTCCAATATACCGATATTTTCGTCACTATGAAAGTTTAACTTATATTTTATTTTTACATAAAATACTGCAATGGTGCAAAGTTTCCCTCTAAAATTTCCTATTTGAAGGTAAAATGTTTCCTGTAAAATTGACATTTAAAACCATTCTTATGACTTGATAGATCTTGTAAGAGAAACACTTTTAGTCATCAAAATTTTCGTCATCATGTTGTATGTACCTCCATATTAAACCCCACCTCCATCTAGGAAAAAATGGAAAAGGAAGGGAGGAAAAAGATGTATTAGGTAGTTTTGATTACCAAACGATTTAAAGAGACAAAAACTTCGTTGATTGGAAAACACAAGAATGCAGTAAAATGTGGAAGATCCTGCTTAGACAAGTTAGAACACCAAGTCAAGAAAGAAACAAAACAACCCTCTGGCAGTTAACTTTGAAAAATCAGTTTTCTAGCATTACACACATATTCTAACAGGACTTATACCTTTCTTCAATTACATAAGTTGACTCGTAGTCGGATAGCTTCAACTCAAAGAAATTAAAGCTTAGAGTAAGTAGTATTGGCATAATATGGAATACATCAAGATTGTAGACAGACCTTCCGGGTTTAAAAATGAGAGGAAAACCCTCATACTATCCTAGTAAATTGTATACCCAAATCCATATTCCACCCCCTTATAACTATTTCAACAACCAAATCATCATCAACAACACCCATCCCTCCAAAATAATGTCATAAAAGCAGTTAACCATCCATTTCATGTTAAAAAAAATGTCACAAAAAATTTAAAGGTCTAGAAGATCAACAAAATCACATCCCCTGCTAGATCAGAGCATGGTTTCAAGGATCGGCCGAGACCGGTCCGTACCGGCCGGTCCGGACCGGGACCGGTCCGGTTCCAACCCGTGATATCGGCCGGGTTATGGACCGGCGTTCCGGCGACCGGTC
>JAUPMG010026060.1:0-14908 GCA_031762675.1 Pachysandra terminalis | reverse complement strand
CAAGACTATTATAATTAATTAACTTAATTATGCTCTTAAGCTTAATTAATTCACTAATCGTAATCAGGGATATTACAGCATCATCTTCTTGAACCTCCCTCCGTGACACTCATCCCAGTTCATGACAACAAACATTCCAAAATAAAGACGATATCACGTCTGGACCTATTGGACAAACTTTGGTCCTCGCCCCGGTCATGCCCATCTGGCATACCCATCCATATAAACAATTGATATTACTCTCTTTCAAGTAATATCCAAAGGTCATCCCGACCGTGGGTCCATTAACCAAGGTCTCCATATTACAGTTAATCTACATTAGATAATGCAGAAGGAGAAAACAATCCATTACAAAAGCAATCACATCCAATCATCTCATCATATCAATGGATTTGCACATCCATACCGACCAGCCATGAGAGTAAGACATGAACTCGATGACGGTAACACATTCTAATTCATTCATTTCAAGCATTAATATAAGTATGCATCCACAAGTTCATATGCTATAAAGGAGGCAAATTCAATAACTGAAAGGAGTATTTAAAACAATTCACAAGTACAGGCTTAGTGTACAAAATCACTAGGCTTTCTCCTTGATACATGATCTAACCATGATCCGGGTACGTGGGGTGATATACCCCTTACCCTCAGTCACATTTAAACAGTATCAAAGGATCCCCCTACTTTGGTGGATTCGTCGGTGGACCGGAGGATCCACCGACAGTGAAGTATATTACAGAATAAGGATCTGTCGGCGAGTTCGTCGGTGGACTGACAACCACCCGACGAGCTTCATCGGCGGGTTCATCGGCATATTGACGATCCACCGACGAGTCAATATGTACAAGGGAAAACTCTCTTCGGTGGCTCCTTCGGCATATAAGGGAATGTACCGATGGAGGCGGCGGCGAGTTTATCGGTGGGCCGACCACCCATCGACGAGTCTAAGTGTTCAATAGTTTAGGTTTCGGTTGGTGGGTCCTTTGATGGTTGAGGATGCACCGATGGTTCTCTTCGGTCCTCTGTTAATCCTTGGTTGATCACCATCACCCTGTGATCACCTTCCTGTTTACTCTTGCTCATTTTACAGTCTACTTTCCTCCCATGGGGTGGAAGGCTCGTAAAGCCTCCCCCTTGTCCTCCACTAGTTCTTCTCTCCTACGTGCTTCATCTTCTAAACCGCTTACCAGGGCTACTCGTTCAACCCTTCCCTTGGTCCCTTCCTTTTCTTCCCCCTTCTTACCCATTGTTCTCCTGATCTGATTGTATGCAAGCCTCCTGCTTGCCCCCCTCATTCCCTCCTCCAATGTCCTCTCCTGCTGCATCCCCCTCCCTCTTTGAATCCTGGTCTGACTTCAACTGTTGTTCCTCGCCTTCCGGTGAGCTCCCTTTCCAGTCCCTCCCTGTCGTTGCCTTCCCTTTTGTCGGGTCGGGTTCTTTATTTGACCTGCCTGCCTCTGGTTCAAATCCTATTTCTTCTCGCCCTTTTTCCTGTCCTTCCCAACCCTCCCCCTGGAGTTCTAGCTTCACCTGATCTTTTTCCCGTTTTGGGACTGTCCCTTGCCTCCGTGGGTGTTGTTACCTTGCCACCTACCTGCCCCTCTCCCCCTCTCGTTGCCTGCCCGCCACCTGCTGCGCATGCTATGTCACATCGAGCTGCTGCTGGGTTGTCTGTGCACTCTGCCCCAGGTTTGACTTCCACCTTACCTGTTGATGGTTTAGGTACTACACCTATAGTTGCACCTAATGTTCCCTCCCCTAAGGCTTGGTCGAGCTTGTTCTCTCAGGCTGTTCCTATGCACCGTCAGCAATTGGAATTTTTTTCCCCATCTCGTAAGATGGCAGAGTCATTGTTAACCCACCCATAGAAGTCATCCAAGCTGGCATAGCTTTATGGGAGGGAACTTTGGTTGGGCATTTTCTAGACAAACGTTTACCTTTACATGTAGTAAACTCATTTGCCCGGAGGTTTTGGGGTAAACATGTTGCTGAGGAAGTAACAGCAAATAACAATGGCTTCTTCTTCTTCAAGTTTGCCTGCAAGGAAGTGAGGGATAAGGTCTTAGCTGCTGGACCATGGTATTTTGCAGGTAGATTGCTGGTACTTAGAGAGTGGAGACCAAAGATGCCCTTACTGAAGGAGTGCTTGAATATAGTCCCAGTTTAGGTCAAACTGTTTAACACTCCCCCTGAGTTTTGGACTCCAGAGGGGCTTAGTTATATTGCTAGTGCCATAGGGCATCCCTTTGATATTGATAAAGCCACACAAAATTGCTCTTTGATGAACTTTGCAAAGATCTGTTTGGAGATTGATACTGAGTCCAACCTCCCAAATAGTATATCCCTAAATACTTCAGCTAACCCCTTGATTGAAGAATTAGTACAAATTGAGGTGGAATATGCATGGAAACCCCAGGTTTGTACCCTGTGCAAATGTTTTGGGCATTTGACTAAGGCATGCTCAGTCACTGCAAAACAGAAAAAACAACGGGTTCCTACTAGAAGAGTACTTAATGATCAAGAGCCTACTGAAACTCAAAAGGAGTGTACTGAGAATCCAACATTGAAGAATTGTGAGGAAACAATGAGCTCACATGCCACAAGGAAAGAGAAACAACAGGGAGACATCTGTTTGAGAATTGATGTTAATGAAACCCAGGAAGGGCACATCACACAGGCTAACTCTTCCCACAAGGATGATAGTGAAACCAATATTATGTGTTAGGATAAGAGGAGTACCCAAGCCAGTGATGAAGGGAACCACTTGCCTGATAGTGTGGTATCCGAAATAGTAGCCAATACTCAGGGTACTCAGATGACTATACTTACTTCCACAAATAGGTTTGGGTGTCTTCAGTTGGATAATGAACTGGACAGCAACCCCCCTGAAGGTAACTACTAAGTAGTAAAGGCAGCAGCATCCACTATGATTGGTGGTGAGTCATTCCTTTGTTCACCCCCCAATATTAAACATTTTATGCTGGAACATAAGGGGCCTCAATGACACCATTAAGCAGAGGGAGGTAAGAAACATGATATCTTGTTACACTCCTAGCATTTTTGCTTTAGTAGAAAGTAAAGTTAGACAGAGAAAGGCTGATAACATATGTAAATTCATTGCTCCTGGGTGGGATGCTTACCTAAATTACCCCATTTCAAATAGGGGCAGAGTGTTGGTTTGCTGGAAAGATGAGGATGTTGCTTTTGATCCTGTTTTCTGTACAAATCAAGTGGTACATTGAAACATGGTGATCAAAGCTACTAACAAGACTGCCTTGGTTACCTTTGTTTATGGTTCTAATGATGTGAATGAAAGAAAACTAATGTGGAGTGACCTGAATAGTATCGATTCCAACTCAACTTGGATCATTGTAGGTGATTTCAATGTGGTTAGGTACAATACTGAAAACATTGGCAGAAGGGATATCGATATCCAAGCAAATAAGGATTTCAATGACTGTCTTGATGCAATTGAGATGAATGATCTCAGATTCAAAGGCTGTAAATTCACTTGGAATGACAGATGCCAGACAAATGAAAGGACTTTATGTAAGCTAGATAGAGCCCTAGTAAACCATGCTTGGCTCCAACAGTTCTTAGCATTTGAAGCTGAATTCTTACCCCCTGGGATTTCAGATCACTCACCCTGCCTGGTTAGATTGATGGAGGATGCTCCTAAGGAAAAACCCCATTTAAATTCTTCAATCATTGGGTAAACCACCCTGACTTCTTACAAATTGTCGAAGAATCCTGGTCTGTTATGGTCACTGGTACCCTTATGTTTATACTTGTTTCAAAGTTAAAATACTTAAACTTAAATTGAAGCAATGGAGTAAGGAGGAGTTTTCTCAAATTCAAAGTAAAATCAAGAGGACAAAGGAGAAACTCACAAAAATTCAAGTTGATATGATGGTTGGATTGGGTAGTCACCTGAAAAAGAGGAGTCTGATAAATTTTCTCTCTACTGTGCTCTCCTTAGAGCTAATGAGTCTCAACTTAGACAAAAATCTAGATGTCTATGGCTGCAAGAGGGGGATAACAATTCAAAAATTTTCTACAAGTCTCTGCTTGCACACAGATCCAGGAATAAAGTTCTATCACTTAGAACTGAGGATGGGGGGCACATTCTTGACCAAGGAAAAATTGCGGATGCTTTCATAGCCTATCATAAGGGGCAACTTGGTGAACCTCATCCACCTAGGAATATCTATCCATTTGTCCCCATGGTTGAAAAAGTTTTATCTGACAGTGAAGCTACCGATCTGATGAGGAGTTTCACCAACAATGAAAGTAAGGCCTGTCTATTCAGTTTAAAGGATGATAACGCTCCTGGCACTGATGGATATACCCCTAAGGTCTTCAAAGAAACCTGGGAAATTGCTGGCCAAGACTTTTGTTGTGTTGTCAGTGATTTTTTCAGATGTAGCAAGCTTCTTAAGCAGGTTAGTCACACATCTATCACCCTGGTGCCAAAGGGCCCTAAGCCTACTGAAGTGGATGACTACAGGCCTATTTCTTGTGTTAATACCATATACAAATGCTTGGCAAAGCTACTGGCCAATAGACTAAACCTATCCTTGGTGAGTTGATTGGGGAGCACCAAACTGCCTTCTTGCCTGGCAGGCTAATTTCTGATAACATTCAGCTCACTCATGAGTTGGTGAATGATTATCATCTTAATAAAGGAAAGCCTAGAACAGCATATAAGATTGACTTGAGGAAAGCATATGACAACATTAGATGGGATGCCATTGATATGATGCTTGAGGCTTGGAATTTCCCCCAAAAGTTCAAAGATTGGATTTTGGAGCTCATCGGGTCTACTTCTTACTCTATCTCCTTGAATGGATCAATGCAAGGCTTCTTCATGGGGAAAAAAGGATTAAGACAAGGGGACCCCCTTTCCCCTTACCTATTCTCAATCTGCATGGAATCCCTGAATTGCTGTATCAGAAGCCTGCTGGGTAATCAAGTGTTCCATTTCCACCCAAAGTGTGATAACCCAAGGATTACCCACATTAACTTTGCAGATGATCTATTCCTTTTTGCTGCTGGTGACCTTGTCTCTTCTAAATTCCTCAAAGATGCTCTTGATGCATTCCAGAACTTCACCGGTCTTGCCATGAATTTCAAGAAATCTCAGATGTTTATTGCAGCTATTTGCCCTAAAGTTAAAGAACAACTTATAAGCTTATGGGGCATTAGTGAGGGAATGCTCCCCATCAAGTATCTTGGAATCCCCCTCATTTCCTCCAGACTGAAAATCAATGACTGTAGAGAGTTGCTGGAGAGAACTTACTGTAGAGCACAGAGCTAGAAATTCAAGACCCTAAGCTATGCTGACAGAATACAACTGATTAAATCAGTCCTTTCTTCCATCCAAATCCACTAGTGCTCCAATTTCATCTTACTAAAGAAGATTCTGAAAATCCTTAATCAGATCTGCTTCAGGTTTCTCTGGGATGGAAATGAACAAAAAAGGAAAATATGTAAGGTGGCCTGGTCTGAGATATGTCTACCTAAAGACAAAGGGGGCTTGGTGTTTCCAATGCTATCCATTGGAACCATATTGCAGTAAACAAGCTTGTGTGGCACATTCTGAGCAGAAGAAAATCACTATGGGTGGATTGGGTGAATGCTCAGCTTATTAAAAATAAAACTTTCTTGTCTACTAAACCTCCATCAAGCTGTTCTTGGTCTTGGAGGACAATCCTCCAGATCAGAGATAAAGCAAAGAACTTGTGTAATACTCAAATTGCTGATGGTAAGTCTACATGGATTTGGTGGGATATGTGGCATCCTAATAGTCCATTAATTGGTCAGATAACCCCAAGACAGATCCATAGAGCTGGATTCAAAACTGGTGACAAAGTGGAAAAGCTACTAAATGACAGGCATTGGAGAATAGGTACTGAACCTGACCTGCAGGCTTTGTGGAATCAACTTCATCTGATCAAAATTCATAACATCCCCAAGGAAAGAGTCATATGGCTCCCATCTAAATCAGGTGAATTCACAACTAAGGAGACATGGGTTGTGTGCAGACCACATGCTTTACAGGTGAACTGTGCCTCTTTTATTTGGTTCAAGGATGCTATCTCAAAACACAGGTTTATTACTTGGTTAGCAGTAAAACAAAAGATCCTTATTAGGGATAAGCTTCTAAAAATGGGAATTATATCCCAGGCCTGCTGCACATTCTGTAATTCTGATGAGGAGTCTGGAATGCACCTATTCTTTGCTTGCAAATTCTCTGCTTGGATTTGGATCCAGGTTCTCAAGATATCTGGAGTTATCCGAAACCCCCTCCCCTGGCATGAGGAGATTGAATGGTGTATAAAAAATTGCTATGGAGATGGACTAAAAACAGAATCCTCTGCCTTAGTCTATGTGCTACCATTTACCACATTTTGAGAGAAAGGAACTCCAGAATTTTTATGAATACTTGCAATGACCAAGACTTCCTGGTGTCTTACATCAAGGAGGTAAGAAGATCCATACCTGCCAAGGCCTGCTGTCTTCCAGATTCATGCCAAAACAGAAAGCTCTTACAAGATTGGAACATTAGTCCTAATGTAGTGTAATATGTAGTGTTGCTGGGTTTCTGGTACCCATACTTTAATTTTGTTTTAGCTTGTTTGATGGTCAGTGTTCTTAGTTGGGCTGAACCATTGCCCTTTGGTTGGATTGTAATATCCTCTTATATCAATAAAATTAAACCTTACCTTCCAAAAAAAAAAATTAGGTTTTGGTCGGCGAGTCTTTTGGCGTGCTGAGGACTCACCGACGAATTCATCGGCGGGTGCGTCGGTGAACCAACCACTCATCGAAGAGTTCAGTCATATAAGGGGTCTCTATTGGCGGGTTCATCAGCGCACTGATACCCACCGATGGTCTGCAATACACAAATTAAGGCCCTGTCGGCGAGTGCGTCGGTGGGCCGACCACTCAGCGACGGATGCGATTCTGGGTTTTATAGTTTTGTCCAAGTCATGGAAATCATGGGGTTTGCAGGGGGTTCTCCCCAGGATTTAAAGGGAAGATAAACAAGATCATTTGAGTCAAATCTTAGCATTTAACCATATGAAATCAACACATTTACGACACAAGAGTTTCTAGCATTTTAAGAACCTTATAACTCATAAATTACATAAAACAATCAACAAGGATTATTCTCAAGAAATCAAACTTAGTATCAGTCATTATAACCATGTTCATTTCATCACAACACCAAATTTTTGAGTTATTTACACTCATATTACTAAATATCATCAATCTGTGTAGAGAAGTGCACATACAACCAAAAAATAGTTTGTGTTTAAATACCCAGGTATTGTGGAAGAACTCACCTAGCATTAATGGTGAATTCTTCTCCACCAACTCCCATCTTCCATCATAACTCCAGCTCTAGGGTTCTTCCATTCCCTCTCAAGTCTTAGCAACATTTAATGTTCAGAAAACCTAAAGAGAGAATATATACTCCTCTCTTAGGGTTAGGTGTCTCATGGGCTCAGATTTGGGCTGCCCAGCCAAAAGGCTTAATGGGCTAGCTCAAACCTTGAGTCTAACTCTCCATTGGGTATCTAAATGTCTCATAAGTCCAAAAATAAGTTGGCACACCAACATAAGGCCTCAGTCTAGGCAATACTCACAGTGTCTCTAATGAGTTAGGGTAAAAATATTAAACTGTCATGAACCAACCCAAAAATTTAAAATTTTTGGATTAAGTTGCGACCTTCACCCCATATCGCTATGGAGGTGAATCAACATGGTCAAACATAAGCAGAAGACTAAACAATTCTAGTAAGATATAAGTAACTATGACAGATATGCTAATCTGGTAAGTCTAAATAAAGTAAAGTCTAATTCTAAACTATACCAAGTAGTCTACCAGAGTGCGCTACCCGATCGAAGTCGGCTCATGCCGTGACTAAGCTCCTAAACCTGAAATATTAAACAACATTCAGAAGCTGGAGGCCTGGATGAGTAAACCTTCAATGAAGTGTATTCACTCATGTTCCAGCATTTGAGAAAAGTGCAGTCGTGTACAATTGTGTAATAAGCATAATATGTGCAAGTGGTGTACAGTTGTGGCATACAATAATAACTTCTCTCCCATCCTTACGGAGTATTACTCAGTGGTCTGTGATCCTACAGCTACATTCATAGATTTTAAGTATGAGAAGTAGGCCAAGTGTTTCATACAGGTGGCTCTGACAATGACATCAACACAGAATATGCAATGCAAGAGAAATGTTACGCTGTCTAAGAGGTGACGTATTGTACGATCCCACATGATCTCGATCTCTATCTGGGGTGTCCCAGCAACCTGAATGTGCCCCAGGATGTCCCAGCAACTTGAATGCATCCCCCGTATGAACGGACTAAGGGATAAGACCATTCTATTTGTACAACATAGTTTTAAGGGTTTTCAACCAAGGAAGCACAATCCCCCCACTTACTTTTGATCACGGGCCATTCAGCCAGGACTTGCAGCCACCTGCGCTATCCCTCAGGGATTCATATATCTTCACAATCCAACAGAAGGTATATATATATGGCCTCATTGACTCCCAAGCTTACACCAACGTGCAGATCCTTGGGATAGCATACCATCTTCCAAGCTTATACCAACGTGCGGATCCTTGGGAAAACATCATTCCTCAAGACTGACGAGGTTCCCTATGTGGGTTTGCTTTCAGCTTGGGTCTGATCATAGGGTCCTCTCATAGGAATAAATGGTTATCAAGTCAATATCCCAAGTGTCAGTCTAAACCCATGGTGTCAAGAGGGGTATTAGATCAGGCTATCATAGCCGGAAAGTCCATATGCAACATTCAATTCAAATCCTTTATTTAATACATCAGACAAGATCTCATAGGCATATATTCAGACAAACAATGATATGGGCACAGTCCCATAACTAACTTACTAAGAAAGATAAAGTACATAGCCAAACTTACTAATCAATATGGAACATATAATATAACCTACTACATAATATATATCACACAACCTAACTTACTAAGAATATATATGCAATAGATCTAATTCTAACTACATACTTCTCTATATACTACTAATAGAAATCTAAATGTAACACAATTCTACAGTTAAAGAATAAGGCAAGTTGGGCATACCGGCACCAAACTCCTCATTAACAATATCCATTGGAGTCATCAACGTGATCCAATTCATCATATAAATACATGCGAGGCATCTGAGTGCCTAAACCAATTGCATTTTCATAGAATATTTATCATGAGCATCTCAATATGCCTACACTCACAATTTAATAAGTAAACATCATATCATCCATTTTCATCTCAACACGTGTATTATGATGGTACTAAGCTAATAGAGGGGTTTGGGGGCCATGCTTACTCATTTCCCCGAAATCCTCTATTGCTTGGCCAAACAAAGAAATCTAAATTTCTAGGTTGAGGGGTCAAATTTTATATGAGAGGTCTAACTGATCCGAAAATAGGCTAAACGCGTGTAACTAGTCAAGATACATGTGCTCCCATTGGAATCACTCCATTTGGACTAGAGGAGTGGTTCGGCGACCTTTTAGCCCGCCTAAATGAGGTGAAGTGTGCCAAATGAGTTGGCACCTTGGGGTTTGGTCCAAAAGAGTCTCGATAAACGAGAAGTCAACTTGGTTTGGTCACTTATATATTTCGGCGACCTCTTAGGCTCACCTAAAGGGGTTTCGGCGACCTCTTCGGTGCGCCTAAATTCCTTCGGCAACCATTCCCGAGAGTCATATTTGGCCTCTGAGATTCAGCGACCTCTTCGGTGCTCCAAAGAGGGCGCCGAAGCTGGGGAAAGGGTCAATGAGGCTGATATTTTACTTGGAGCTTGGTTTTACTCCGAGGAAGCTTCCATTTTGGTCGAAACCCATTTTCATTTGGTCTACAATGGAGATTTCGGGGTTTTTCCCCTTTACTCCTCATTTGCTCCAAAACCCCAAAAGAATGAAAGAAGAGAAGAAGAAATGGGCTTTATGAGCTGGTGTTTAAGGTTCCACATGCATCAATAAAAATGGTCTAAATCACAAGGAGAAGGTGGGTGTGAAGCAAACAACCCTTCTCCTAGGTCAAAATACCAAAACACAACCAAATAGCACATTCAAGGGAGGTTACTCAACTTGGGGTGTTGCTAGAGTACGTCGAGGTTGATTCGTAACGCATCCGTGACTTGGATGCTCTCCATTTGCTCCTCATTTGCTCCGAAACCCCAAGAGAATGAAAGAAGAGAAGAAGAAATGGGTTTTATGAGCTAAGTGTTCTCTTTATAGCCAAGCTGTGAATAGTGACAACACTAAGGGCAAAACAGGGTTTTCGGTTCTATAATTTCCGACTGGCCACCTATGCAGGCTTTGTTAGAGAGCTTTTGTCGATGGGTCTGAGGTGGATCTCGGAATCGATGAATGTAATTAATTAAATTATTTAGTTATTTAAATATTAATTAATCTCTAAGTTCAGCTGGCCATTCCGAGTGGCCACCTATATTAATTCAATTTCTTAATTACCCTAACTTTCTGGGGTCAGGGATCTAATGGGCATCAACTTAGTCAATTTGTGGACCTAATTTAATCATTTTTAAATTAATCTTAGTTACTAATCAAATTTAGTTAGGGTTAATGGTTCAGGTCCTTACTAAACTACACTTACTAAAGTTTGAAATTTTTCCGGGTCATTACAATAATCCAAATCCAAAGAACACAATACATCCCAATCCTACTGCATGAGATCTAACAAGATAATCAAGAACAAAATAAACACAAAGGCCATCCGAGTCCACGTACATCTTTCATGCCACCTTAACCTACGACATGAAACGTTGCATAAGCATGGAATGCCCAGTAAACCCGATTCTATCACCCGTCCTTGTACCATATCGTTAGTCCAAAAATAATATAAATATCATGCTAGGCAACAAAGGAAATCAAGTGATCATGAAATGAGACAGTCATGAATTGTTCATAATAAAGCATCCAATTCTTCATGTATATTACACTACCATGATCAGAATCAACAAAAATTCAACACTAGTGCCACAACAACAATATATGGTTATGATTGATCAATGATAAATGCATGGGAGATTAAACAATTCATGATGAGCAAGGAAATGCAAGTATGTATGAATGAATGTAATGAAATGCAACTCATAATCAAATGGTCTCACTCAACACATCTCCACCGAAGTATCAATTACTATGGTCACCGTGGTCAGACCAATCCACCACAGTCACATCGATTCCAATCCAAGACCTCATGGTCAATCCAAGTATCCATGTACCTAGGTATCCATGTACTCAAGTATCCAAGCATCCAGGTATCCATGTCTCCCACGTGTACATCGTGGTTTCGTAGGATTTGCAACCTACCCGTGCTAAATTCCCGTAGCTATTTATAACCTTTCTGGGCCTCGCCCAAGGAAGGTCATCCATAACCTGTTAGGGCATTAACACCTAAGGAAGGTCGATCCATAACCTGTTAGGGCATTAACACCCAAGGAAAGTAGATCCATAACTTTGTCTAGGACATTAGCACCCAAGGATAGTCAATCCATAACTTTTAGAGCATCAGATACTTAAGGATAGTCAATCCTTACCAACGAAGATCTGTCTCCAATCCATAACTATCCAACCTCACTTGAATCAATAACAGTAGGATTGCCAGTGATAAGGTTCTTTGGAAGCTATCCGTGCGCCCATACACACGAATAATCCTGGGAACTTCATCACAAGCACCCTGTCCAGCACAAGCATACGAACTTCCAGTGATAACAACCTTTAGAAGCTATCCGTGTGCCCATACACATGAGTAATCCTTGGGAAGCCATCACGGGGATTCCTCTCAACATACATGCATAATCAATAAGATCACCGGTGATAATACCCTTCAGAAGCTGCCCGTGCGCCCATACACACGAACAATTTGCCGGATACCATCACAAGCATCCTTTCCATAAGTATCAATGTATCTCAATCAATCATATGCATCCTAGCACAACAATAGTATAGTCATTCAATTATCAGACACTTGGAGTCACAACTCCAAGACAAGGTTAAGTCTAAAGTCAATAGGTAGGGTAGGTTATAGCTTAATAACCCTCCTTAGATCCCTACAATGCCGCGTTATCACTCATTAGTGCCAATACTTAGGTCACTTCGCGTTTCTCAACAAGTGGAGAATACCCCGCCTTATCATCACATAACATTTCCCATTTTATTCTCACCACGTTATACACCTTATATTAAAGGGTTACATATGTTTCCAAGATACTAGTTATACCCACGGTTACAGAACTTATCCCAGATTTGACTAAGTCTGAAAACGTTGACTTTTAACCAATTTATTTTTAAGGCCTAGGATATGACACTTTTCTTACCGGACTTTTGGTATCCAACCAATTTATGATATATCCAAGTTGTACAAAAACAAGGGCCTCAAAGGTGGGCTAATAATACCATTACTCAAATTTTAAGGTTTTGACAAAAATCCTGAAGACTGGAATATCCTACTATAATCGAAGGGTTGAATTTTTACTCGGTCAAAATTAGGGTTTGAAAGTATTTATTGAATCCAAATGGGGGCGGGGGGTGTTTTCTTATTTACATGTAATATCTTAAGTAAATGGAGGATAAAAATATGTGGACATTTACTAAAATGATATTCAGGTAAATAAGGTGTTGTCTGAAACGAATAAGGTGTTGTCTGAAACACTAGGCTGTCTGAGTACTGTCGCTGAGAAACTAGGCATTGTCACTGTGTTTTTATTAGGTGTTCGGTGGACCGAACCTTGCCGAATAGCAAAATAACCCTAAGAATTTCTCTTTGTCGGTAGGGTGGTCGATAGACCGAACCATACCAAAATTCTCTGTGCTTTTATTAGCTGTTCGGCAGGGTGGTTGGTGGACCGAGGCCTGCCAAATAGCAAAATTGGCCTGAAAATAGCTCTCCGCCGGTAGGGTGGTCGGTGGACCGAACCCTGCTGACAGTGCCGTATTCTAGGTAATTTCTGGGTAAATTATGGGTTACAAATCTTTACTTCATACATTCCACACGACTCAAAAACACCTAAAACCAAACACCAAACATTCTAAACAAATCCCAGACTAGAAATCATCAATAAACAACAGCATATCAAAGATCTAAACACAATGATTATCATGTGAACATAAAACAAAAAAATAGAGTATAAACAACATAATCTCATGATCATAATAGAACTACACCATCTAACAACTTACACATTCACAATACAACTACGATGTGATGCAAAGACTATACAGAAAATGGTATTTACCCGATTTGATTCGGGGTCGACTCACCGCTATGGATCTTCTCTCCCTTTCTTTCTTCTTCCTCTTTTCCTCCTCTTCTTTTTCCTCTTTCTCTCTTCCCTCTTCACAGATCTGGACAGCTAGGGTTTTCTTCCCTAGCTACCTCTTACTTTTCTTCTTATACCCCTTTCCTAGTCCTTCCTTCTTCATAAGGAAAGAGAGGTTGAGAGAATGGAATTCTCTCTCTTTCTTTCCTCCATCACACGGACCCTTCTAATTCTGGTTTGAAATCAACTTCTCTAATTACATCTCCCTCCCCCTAAATCTCCTCTAATTTCAATATAAACCCCAACAACCATTCTGCTAACACATAAACCCCACTCTCTTTATTCTTGTTTTACTTACTTACCCAAGGTAGCAATTAGCTACAAATCAACTCCCTTACTAGAAATTACTAAACTAACCTTTAACTCCCTACTAGGCCCACAACTCTAGTTGAGTTTAGCTTCCCACCATAAACTATACCAAAATTACCAATCTACCCTTAATGATAAGTTACATTAATTAAATCATCTTAATTAATCCTTCACCAAATGTTTCCATTAATTTTTGGATAAATTACCTATTAGTCCCCATAAAACCCTCTTTAGTTATTTTCATTATTTAACTCTATTAAATAATCACACCATTAATTATAATTATAAATTTCTAGGATCCGGGTCTCTACTGGCTCACTTAGTCGAAGCCCCTTAAAACTATGATGCACACATAGAATATTTTACTGAGAGTGGCCCTGTATGGGGGTGGGGGATTGTTTGCTAAGACATCTTGCTCGGTAATTGATTGGTCTAGTGTGGAGCATACATGACTTGAATTCTAAACAGCATGCATGTTTGCACAACATATGTTTATGCATGAATCACACTTGGTGATTACCCCTTTCATTGTTGCATGCATGCTTTGCATTCATTAATAATTTGAACATGCATTACAATCACTTTTACATTGCATATTACCATGTTATCGAAATGGCTTCTAGGCTAAGGGAAATTAGTCTACATGGAGATTCACTAAATCTCCATGAATCCAAACCCTAGAAAATGCAAAACCACAATCCAGGTCGCATAGGTCGTCTACGAGGGATGGGTTCTTAGAAACTTGGGATTTGATCCCTAAATCATCAACTCAAGCATCCAAATTCATGGGGGAAGGGAGAACAATATCACACGCATTCTTCCCCCATACAAATAATGTCAAAATAAAAGTAAATGCACGAACATTGAAAGAATACTCAACTTGGGGTGCGTTGAGTCGCTTCCGAAGTTGCTCCACTGGGCCGGGTCTCATCCGAGGTCGATCCGCTAACATCCGGGCATTTGGGGTCTTCCTCCTTCTTTTCCAAGAGCTCCAAGAGAAAGGAGAGTTGAGAGGGAGAGAAATGAGAGAAAAGGGTTTAAGGGTTTTATTTACAGGCTGAGGGCAAAATTGTAATATTAAAACAGCCATAAGGGCAAAACTGGGTTTCTAGCTTTATAATTTCCGATTAACCTCCTAATTAACTTCTGATTGTGAAATTAGGTTTAGGGTTAGAAAATGGGTCTACCAAGT
>JAUPMG010026041.1:0-14908 GCA_031762675.1 Pachysandra terminalis | reverse complement strand
GGTGGGAGAGGAGCTGGTAAATCTATTGTATTTTTTAGATAATCTACATTGTTTACTACATATAGATTGTTTAAAATCCGATATCTTGTCGCAGTACTGCTTTTAGATACTTAGTTCTTATCCGTTGAGCCGATCGCTCCCCCACCATTCTCCAGCAAGTTATCTCTGCAAATTATCCAATTAAGAGATCGATATAGTAATAATAAATTTTTATTATGATTGCATGTGTTGCACTTGTGCTCTCTCTCTCTCTCTCTTACCCATGTATGCACCAACCATGACTATGGCTACAAGTCCAGCCATAAAGAGACATATCTGAAATGCATCAAAATAAAAGTACTTCAAATTTCTTGTAAAATTAAGATAATAAAATTGGCTAATTAATGTAGACAAATCATCAGAAATAGAAATTAAATTACACATATATACCTGTTCTACATCCTTCATCATCTGTATCTTGTCATCTTTAGATTCCCTAGCAATCTTGTTCACGAACTTGCCGAAAAGGTAAGAATACCAAGGAAGAGATCCTCCATTTATCAAAGCTCCTAAACTACCCAAGATCACAAGAACTATATCTAACTTTGTAGAATACTTGAATAAGCTAAACAGACCAACTGATCGAGTAACCCGATCATCATCATCATCCTCATCCTCATCACCTTCATCATATCCATACCCAGAACGCCTATCGTTACCATCATCATGATCACCACCATAGAGATGACTCCTTGATTGCCAAGCATCATGACCATGATGACTATTTTGCTCATAATTAGAGTTATAAGACTTGAAACCATCATCATCGTCATCAGGATCGTGATGCTTTGGTACTTCAGTCTCTAACAGACTAATCTGACGGCCAAAATCTTCTGATCTTTCGTAAGCAAACATCCCCAGTTCATCCTTGTTAGCCAAAGGACCACGACTAGTAATCTCCCTGATAGGTCCCAAGCGTGGTAACGGCGTTTGGGATGTACTATGATCACCGGTGGTGTAATACTTATCAAATGAAGTTTCATAACCTCTAGCCACGTAGCTCTGAAGCTCGAGTCTTCCCGTCGACGGTGTAACATAGCCGGAATTCTCATAAGACGGGTTAGTAAAGCTCCGGTAAGCACCAGATGCGCGAGAGAGGTAATAGTCATTGGCTGATCGTCGGAAAATACGACGATCATCAGATGGGGTGGTGGGAAGCCATGGACTAAAAGCTGCACCAAGGTTTCGGTTATCCCTCCACCCGGTTGGCTCGAATTGCCATGAAACTTCACTCTGCCATGACTTGTTGTCATCGGCAGAGAATGGAGTTGCCGGAGATGGGTATCGGAACCTTCCTGGAGTAGGACTAGGAGATGGACGGCGTGAGCCAAGTGGTGTCAAGGAGCGAGATTGGTGGCGTGAGGTGGCCGGAGTGGGGTGGTTCTGACGGTGGTAACCACGCGATCGGCAGGAGGACGCGTAGTCCATCTCAAAGGAAGATTCGGCCATGGAGGAAAAGCTGGAGCCACAGGAGAATAGAGAGGATGTAGTGTACATTATATCAACTTTTTTGGGAGTTAGTAGACAATCCACTTTGTGTTTTCCGCCATTTTGTTAAATGATTATAAGTTGAAGGGGCAATTAGCAATTATTATAATTTAATAAATAACAATTCATCCCTTCTCCTTTTTTAAATTTCCCTTGTCGTTAACAAGGAAGTTGTCCGCAGATGGAGAGGTACGCCCAAGAATGGTGGTGAGGTACACCCAAGAATGATGTCTCAGCGATAGTCCAAATGTCACAAAATGGACGGGATAGACAAGGAAATACAAATGGGCACGAGTCAAATGGGTGGTCGAAGGTACGGCACGTAATTGGAAGGAAGGTTATTGCCATAGGGTAGGCGACAACAGCAACCCGCCTGGTTTTAAACGGTTCGGGTTGCCACGCATGGGTATCAATAACCTCACGGTTCAGACTACCCTGAACCTGCCTAAATGGTGCTAGGAATTAGGATCAAATCAGGAATCCGATCCTTTTTTTCTGGACTGGTTTGGTTTGCCTATCCTAGCCTCTGCCGACCTTGTTCGAATGTATTCTTTGAGAAACCTAAAGTTCATAAAAATTCTGCGACAAAAAAAAGAATGATTTTTTTTATCAATTTGTTTTTCAAATTATTTTTATAAAAAAAAAAAATACTTTTGATCAGTAAAACAATCCTAGTTGAAAAGTGATATTCTCTAAAATTCAAATATATCAAGATAACATGTGAAAGGCAAGGTTTGCAATGCTAATGTTGCAAGATATGTCGCAAACTGATAAAAACTGTGACATTTCGCAACATGTTGCGACATTTGAAAAAAAAAAAAACTATTTATTTATATTTTAATAATTTCATAAAGTTTTTTTTTTAAAATATAATTTTTCCCTCATATGGAAAAGAGAAATATGACGATTTCCCATGAATTTCGTGTCGACGGTTTCAAAAGCTACGACATGCCAACAACATTGAGAACACCGGTGAAAAGTAAGAGAATTGCAACCAAGTTCAAGACCATACTCTTTTTAAGTGTTCAAACAAAAAAATAATAATAAGAAGAGGAAGAGGAAGAGGAAGAATGTTGCATATCAAATTGCTCTATTTTTTTCCCTTAAAAATTATCACTCTTTTCAAAATTATGGAAAGCTGAGGTACTGCCAAGTGGCCCTGTTCTGATATACAACCATACAATAATATAAATGAGTATATAAAGAGAAAAGAATGCCCTGGACTCTAAAAAACTGGCAAATTTTTTGCTCAATATGTATACTAAGATTAGTACCAGGAAGTAAAATCTGCTTAAATCACAGGGAGATATGGAAGACCTCACAAGTCCATAAAGAGGAAGAAAGATTAAACAACGGATATTTTATGTACCCCTTTAGGCTTTAAATGGAGGCATATCAACCTAATTCAATTTCAATATATATAACTACCCTTGCAACAGATATGAACCTTCTTATGCCCGTTTATTAGATATCCACAAACACTCAGCCACTGTGCTTCTTTTAGTTGTAGTCATCTGGGCTTGGACTCAGTTCCCTTGCTTCGGAAGGATGAGAGTGAGAAGAATGATCGAGGGGCTGTACGTTACAAACAAATAGTAAGGGAGTGAGTAGAATGACCAAAGGGATGTAAATTCTGTAAATTTTAGACAAAGAACATATCATGTAATGTGTTCTGATGCTGAATCAAACAATGGTTTCCTTAACATATTCTAAAATATATCGGCAGCCAACTCTCACAGAGGTCCTCCTCCCCCCTTCTGGTGCATGCTTGCGCGTGTGCATGTGTATATGTGGGTGTGTGTGTGTGCGCATGCAGTGCACACTTGTGTAAGCACGTGTGCGTGTATGTGTGTGCACGCGCATACATGTGTCTTGTGTTTTTATGGCATCTTTTCCTAAATCCTGAAACAGCTATCCAGAAAGGCTTTATCAGGTAAATACTTTGGTATATATATAGTTAATAATGCTGGATGAGAACATTGCAGACAATCTCTGGCTTCCCAGGTTAGAATCATAAAAAGGAATTTTGGATGATAAGAGAAACAAGAAAAGAAGTAGGGATAAAAATAATTATATTCAAGATTCCGACTGAAACAACTTGACAATAAATTGAAGTTGAACTATCCATTTCAGTCTAGACGCAATTAATTCATTTATGAATAACTCGATGTAAAGAGTTAAAGACCAAATTCTATCCATCACAAATACTTGGCTGAAAAAAAAGACCCAAAAAAAAAAGTTCCTACCACTGTGCCAGTCCACACACAAGTGGTGAACATGCAATCAGAAGGAAATCCTAGGAAGTAAAATCAGATGAATATAACCATTGTATCTACTCCATTATAATAGTAGTAATAATAATAATATACAGAAAATAATCCAGTGCAGACCACGATCAGAATCATCTATTTAACTTTCTTCTTAGTGCAGCCACATTTGGCATAGGAGGAGGGGATGGCATATTCCAATACTAATGCATCTAAAGCAAGTCTTTAGAGAGTTCCTAGCTTTCATACTAAATGATAATAAAAGAAATGAAATAAAATACCAGATCTTATGTTAGTATACATCACCTTTTAAAGAGCTTCCAGATAATTGATCCTCCCTCATTTTGAAGTTTGCTGGAGGTGCTGGGATAGAGCTTTGTAACGCTTGAACTGCAAAATATAAGATGCATCCCTGTTGTCAGATTGAGAATTCGGATACCCATATAAAATGTCCATGACTATTAATTTTGAGTAGGATACAAGCTCCAAACCGTCTACCTATCAGGGGACCTCTAGATGGACCATGTGGAAAATACTTAGCCCACATAAACCCCATTAGTATATGTGTAGCAGTTTATTACATGTAAAGTAACTGTTGAATTAGTACAAGATCAAGAACAAAATGCCTCTATCCCAACTAGTTGGGGTCTGCAACACAAATCCTGCTCTGCCATCACAACCTGTCTCACCAGATTTGATAATCTTGTGAGACATGGCTTTTCTGACATCTGGAGCGATGACATGGCCACTCGAGACCATCCACCTGACTACAAATCCTTTTGATAGCACATGGACAATACTTCAATCCCAATAAGCACCATCAGTACAAGTGAATTGGACATTGTCATGTGAAATTGACACTCTTGAACATTTTTATGTTTAAGGAAGAAGTTAGGTTTAGGGATGCTTTTTTATTTCCCTTTTTTGCCATGGAGCATATATGTTTGGGGTAAACTTGGTATGTGAAATGGAGTCATGTGAAAGTATATATAAACAACCAACCTATCAGCCATGTGTGAAATCCGAGTTATGAACCTGGATGGAGTCAGTCCGAAAGGATTTGGAAACCCATAATTTGATTGAAGATATGACTTTTCACAGATTGAGATGAAGGAACAGGTTTCACGTTGCCGACCCCAACTAAATGGGATAAGGCATTTAGTTGTTTTATAGGTCAAGCTAGAATTCTAACTCTGATGTGTGTCACCAATCTATTAGGATCATGTTCTACTAGCCCAATCCATCAAAGCCGTATCTTCAGTCAAAATATGTGGCTTCACGTTATTTGTGACCCACTCATTCCAGTACCAGTTCGTGCTTGCTCTATCCTTCTCAATTCTTCAACTTGTACCATCATGCACAATCTCATAGGCACCACCATAGGTGTATCCTGCTAGGGCTAATCCTAGACTCTCAAATATGTTCTTTTTTACCTTATCATTAGTCTTATTAGGCATCCTTCTCAACAACCCCATCTCAGTTCTAGATATTTTATGGAATAGATTACTTCATAATTGCCCAACAGTTTTCTCCATATATCATTGCACGTCTAACAGTCGTCTTACAAAATTACCCTTTATCTTGAGTGAAATATCACAATCGCACAACACCCTAGATGCTTCTTCCATCAAGCTAACCAGCTATAATTCTATATGGAACATCATCGTTTTTGTATGATATGAAACATCCTCCTCAATATCTACCTTCTTATGGAAAATTGATTGAGAATTTCCTAGTCACAATACTTAGAAAATGTTTCAAACAAAATCCCCATTTGTATTATAATTGCATTCATTTAGTCAGTCTCCATTCAACTTATTCTGAAGCCCCTTCGTTCCAAGGTGTCTCTCCATAAATTTAGTTATGAATTGACTCCCTCTTTAGTTTAGTACACTGCTGCATTATCCACAATAACATACATCAAGGCACATCTTGAATCGCCAAGTAGTCCATAATCATGCAAAAAGATGAGGGGCTAATAGTTGATTTTCTAGTGGAAGGTGATTGTTACTAAAAACTCTGCCAACTATTATCCACTAGTTAATGCTCCCACATATATGTCCTTTATGAAATCAGTGTATTTATTTTGAACTCCTTTCTAGCCCAAAAATCATAAGATTTTTTCTTCAAAGAATTATATAATATAAAAATCATATGGTCTTTTCCCTTTTCAATTCTCCTCTAATTGATTAGATGAAAGGATAGCCTCACTGGTAGACCACCCTATCATGAAACCAAACTGACCTGTGTTATTTGTCTTGCTATTTTCCACATTACTCTTCTATATAATTCCCTAGTGTGACTTGTAGACTTAATTCTCATATAATGTGCAAAACTTTGGAACTCTCCTATGTTCTAGTATATGGGTACTATAGTTTTTTTCCAAGCATCTGTCTATTTCCAAGTCCTTAAATTTCTAGATACACTAATCTCTCTCATGCACTTCCTCATATCAATTGGAGTAATGTGCAATCCTATAGATTTCCTGTTTTAACCTTGAACAGATCCCCCTTCTCTATTGTCTCTTACCATCGTAATGCAAATCTCCACCTAAATTACAGTCACTAATTCATTCAGCATTTAGTACAAATATCCTCCATATGTATTTATGTCTTTACCAAGTCTCCTTAAACATCACACTTGATGCATCTTATATGATATAAGCCCCTAATATTTCTGTCTCTAGTCTTGGAAGTTTATAAGTATATTTACCATGCTTTTTTTGACGCAATTTATTGCAAAGGTTATTATATGTCTATTGTTTGGCGTCATTGTTTTTCCCTGTCCTGCACTCATATCTATTGCCATTAGGCTATTTGTGTCTCTAGACGTTGTCCCAAAATAAATTTGTAGTCTCTACATATTAGTATCTTAGTCATTCCTCCTGACAAAGAAAAGGTTAATTTGACTTGAGTACGATGCACTCTTGAAGGCATAAATTGTTCAACTCTTTTTTAAAATTTCTCAGCTAATGCAAGCAGAAATCCTTCATAAACTCAACAATTACTTAAGCCATCTCATTTTCTGTCCAAAATCTCACCCTCTATGTGCTCTATCATAGCCTCCATAACTTATTCCTACAGGGTTGTTTAATTCCCAACCTAGAAGTACACTCTCCATCAGGAATTCCTTGAAATATAAAATGTAAATATAGAAGCAAAAGGTATTCTGGTCGGCCTCACCAGGTTTAGTTGCCTGGTGAGACATGGGTTTTTTCTGCCACGTGGAGGAATGATGTTGTCAATCCAGACGTCCAGCAGACAAGAACCTCTGGATAGGAAATGGACGATATTTGAACCTACATTAGTCCCATTAATACATGTTTAATAGATTTTCTCATGTGTTACAGCATCTGTCAAATTTTTTAGCACTTTCATAAGTTCACCACAAGTAGATGCAAGAAGAATAAGGCATTTTCTGGACATGTGGGGGCCAAAATTTAGTATGTAAGGTCGGGTTGACTGGAAGTACATGTGGACTAATGGGATTCTCCAAATAAGCTGTCACATTGATAATCTGTCTCACCAGGTTCCTAAGCTTAGAGCGTTTCACCAGACAACCTGGCGTTGTATCTATATTGCATCCATTACAATTATATTTGAAAACTACCTAAATTCAAGAAACCAAAGCTCAAAACTGGCTAAAGTATATAAGGATTTTCAATTTAAAAAAGACGGTCTTTTTTTGAAACTTGACTTGATTTAATCAAGTATTCAACCAATGGAATAAAGAGAGAGAGAGAGAGAGAGAGAGAGAGAGAGAGAGAGAGAGAGAGAGAGAGAGAGAGAGAGAGAGAGTAAAAATTCATAAAGATAACAGCAAATAAACAGGTTACCTTGTTCATTAAATAATTCACCATCGTTAAAGCCATCATAAGAAGGATGACCCTGTGAAAACCCCATTCTTGACTTCCGCAAATCCTCTGAAGACCGATTTGCCAGATCTCTTCCATCTTCTGTATCATCATCTCCTTCAGAAGTTGTAGCAGAAATCCAATCTACCAGACTCTCTGTCCCACGGCTTTTCCTCCCAAACTGTAATAATCGCTTAAACCCTTTTGTCATATCCTTGCGAGATTGATTATGAGAGGCATTGGCTACAAGAATTGGTTTATGAGCGCTGCCCCATTTCTTCCTCATCCGAGCTGCATCAGCATCCATCTGTGCAAGAGAATGGGAATTCCATGATGCAGGGCTTCCCATTGGGGAGTCCACGGAAGCATCAATATCTGATGTCTCGTGTGTGTAAGAAAATGAATGATGCATGCAAGAGTTCCATGATGCAGGGCTTTCTCCTGGAGATCCCTGCACAAGCCCTCCTGCATGGAACGTGGACGGAACCACAGCAGCCACTTCAACAACTGAATCACGATCTACTTGGGAATGTGACCTCACGTTTTCTCCATTTTCTGACCCAGGATAACCAGATTTTTCAGATTCCTCACTTGGTCTTGGTTTTTCGATATCATAGTCAGTAGGAAAATCAACATCTTTAAGAACCCCTTCAGCCGGGATTGTTTCAAATTCTTCGTCCTCCTCCTCTTTGACCATGTCTACTGAATCTTCTGGCTGATCCCCAAACTCGTCAGATTCTTCTTCATTTTTCATCTCTTCAGATGCCATTGAAGCTTTCATCTTAGCAATACCAGCTCCAGCACCAGGACCTATACCATTACCCTTCCTAAGAAAGGGCTTTGACTCACCAATTTTTGAAACTTTGCTGTAAAAGCTCTGCTCAGTTTGATCTTCACCATATCTTAGTGGTGTCAAAACAACTCCATCAGGGTTGAGAGGTGACAAGTCCTTCAACTCACCAGGACTTGCAGTGATCTTTCTCATGGACTGCAACCGCCGTGGCTTATCTTCCTTGACAAGGGGTAGTTCCTCACTGGCGCTCTTGCTGCGGGTAAAGTTCCTAAATTGTGAGTGAGGGGTTGTCTTGCTGATTCCTGATGAAGGTTTTGTGTTTTCTTTTCTCAAATCCAAGAAGTTGGGAACTGATTGTGCAAGATGATTTTCTAGTTGAGTTCGTCGCCTTCCCGAATTAGAGTTTGGTGCTTTGACAGATAATCTTGGAACTGGTGCTGCAAAAGTTCGAGGAATGGAGGAAGATAAACTCCTATTGGATAAAAGCTTCTTAGATTGGGAAATTCTGGAAAAACTATCTTCCAAAAATGTCTCGTTAACAGATATATCTTGTCCATAACAAGACCGTTCCAGACATTTTGATATATCTTCATCTTCTTCGCTCTGGGCAGACTCTGTTGCCTGCTGCCAAAAAAGGAAAACATTATCAAAATTAGCTACAAGTAATAATTACAAGTAAACCGTAAACAGACTTCCAAAATTTTCAACAAGAACATTCAAGCAAACTAGTAACAGTTGAAGAATTACTTCTCAGAAACATCGCTGAAACGGGGATACCTGCTCTCTATTCCTCATAGATGAACGAACATTGAAAGATCTCATCTTTTCTGCACGACGATGAGCTTTAAGTGCAGAATCCTGACTGTCTGCAGATACTGGAAACTTGGACTTCAACTCAGCTCTACTACGTTCAAGGCTATCCTGCATAGCCTTCATCTTCGCTTCCTTCTGAGCTCTTTTAGAACCCGATTCTTCCCTCAGTTTTGCATTACGTTTCTGCATATACCTATCATAGAACTTTCCTCTAGAGTCCTTGGACAAACCAAGATCAGAGATATTCTGCTTCAGACTGTTACCATAGTCCTGTCCATCTACCATCTTCATTATGGAATTAACATCAAAGTCCACCGTATTACTGGAACTCCCAGATCGTTCCCTTACTGAATTTTTATCAGGCAATCGAACCGGAGGAACCTCTGCTTGTTTCCTGTATAGGGAACTCGCAAACTGGTCAACCTGCAAGTCAGATTGCCTGCTTCTCCTCACCGAAACAGATTGGTCTACAGGAACACGAAGCTTGTGTTCTGCAAAAAGCCTCTCAAGCTCGTTAGCCTTCATCTGCAGCTCGTCATTAAGTTCCTGATTTCCTTTCGACTGCCGTAGCTTCTGAGCCACTGGAGCCATTGACACTGAACCAAGGATCTCCTGACTTTCTGTAAACTTCCTCCCAGGAACTGGCTCACCAGTTCCATAAGCAGGATTTCTCTCAACCCTCCTACCGTGCGACTTCTTGCTCTGCTCAGGAAGGGAAATTTGTCTCTGCAACTTCATTCCCTGCTCAGCAAAATCTTCAATTTTGGATGAGGAACTACCAACTTGCACCTTAGATGACACCAAGTTTATCTTCTGCACTTCCTCCACTTCCCCGGGGAAAGATTTCCACTCGGGCTGAGGAGACAACAGATCCCCTTCAAAACCTTGGTACCGAGGTTGAGATGCTTCTTGATTCTTGCCACATTCAAAATCGCCCAAGGAAGGTTTCGACTGTATCTGAAAAGCTGACCGTTGCTTCAAATCCAATCCAGTATCCACTACTGTACTCAAAGAAGCCCTGAATTTGGGATGAGTAGCATGCTGATCTCTCAGACCAACATCCTTGACATTGTTCGAAGATTCAACCGATGGATCATCATCCTCTTTGCTCAAACAAGCTTCGAATTGGATCCGAGTTTGAGATGCTACTTGGTCTTTGACTCTGGTACTCTCTGCTCCATCAGAAGATGTCTTGAACAGCGTCTCAGATGTTGCTTTCCTCAATCTAACCTGCTCTGATGATCCACCAGGGAAAGATCTGAATTGAGACTGAGAAGCTGATTGATCCTTCAAATCAGAATTTTCACCCCTGTTCTGTTCTGCTCCACTGGAGGACACCTTCGATTGGGGTTGGGAAACGTTTCGATCTCTCAACTCAGCATCATTCGACCTGCCCGCAAAAACCCTTAACTGGGTATCAGAACCAGCACGAACCCTTGCCCTAGAATCCTCTTCTCTACCAAGAGAACCTCCACCTCCAACCTGGGTTTGAGAAACAGCTCGATCTTTCACTAAAGAAGTTGCTGTGTCTCTAAGTCCCTTTAGATCCTTATCATTAGATACATTGGTGAATGTGCCAAACTGGGTCTGAGAATTCGAGGAAGAACAGGGAGTACTCGCAGAGCTATCAAGTTCCTTCCTTTCATTACTCAATTCAAGACTCATATCGCTGGCCCCACTCCATCTCCTCAAGACAGTCTTCTCGACAACAGGTTGGGGAGCTGACGACGACGATGACGACACGACGGAAGGATCCTTCCAAAGAAGCTCTGCAGACTTCCCAACAACGACCTTACCACCACTACCACCAGATTGTTGCTCCTTTTGCTTGTTCTCAAACAGGTTGATACGGTCCTGCACACTGAGCCGCCTTGTAGGTTGTTGACTATTCTGAGACGACTCGGTCACAGACTCGTCCTGCTTCTTCTCCTCCTCCTTTTCAGCCACCGGCTCGTCGTTTTCTCTGCTCGATTCCCTCAAGGAACGTCGTATTGGGAAGGTGACGGAGGAGGATCTGGGCTGTTGACACGTGGATGTGTTTGATTGTTCAAGGTTTTGTTGTTGGGTCCCATTAGGTCTAAAGGGGTCGTTTTCTTCTGTAGGAGTTGGATCGTCGATGGACATGTCCGACCCAGAAGAAGATCGGACAGCTCGATCGTCGCCTCCGGCATTCCATATGTTTATCAGATCCGGCCGTCTCTGGCTGACTGAGATGAATTTTCTGCAAGCTTCACTGAAAAGAACACAAAAAAACAATAAGAAAAAAATATGGGGAAGCGTGAAATGTTCACAAGCAGTCGAAAACGCTCATCAAACTGTCATACCTGTCATATCATCACATGTACAGTTTTGTCTTTTACTCATATACAAATATCATACTGTATAGTGTATACACATCTCTGTCAGTATTATGTTCTTTTCTAAATTTAGATCATAGATAAGATTCCGGTGATCGGAAAATTTGAGTGGTCCCTGACTTGGGCATATGGGCATACAAGTTTAGTAAGCTTTTATGTGCATCTGTTACTTTTGAGACACTACAGCAGTGGGCTGCCAATGCACTGCACTTCTGTTGCAAATGTCAATACCGGTTAAGACCCTTACTGGAAAAAAGTGAAAAAAAATACTGGTTAGGTCAATTGAATTGATCTGATTTCTTTTCTGGGGTTCCGGGGATTAAGTAATCCTATGATTTAGTTAAAAGTACGTAAGGATCTGATGACCAGATTGCATTTTATTTCTTTAGCATAAGAATCGTTGGATCTTGGGTTCCATCTCATGTTATGCTTAAACATGGATATTTTCTGTTAATAACTGCAGCAGCGTCTATGAAGCACTGAAACTTCAGCGGCATGGAGCTAGAGCTGCATATTATCTCTTTGTATCTAACTGACAAACGATTCTGCTGATAATAAAGCTGTTATAGTCTGTTTGATGAAGGGTTATAATTCGATCGCTGTCAGGCAGGGTAAATGGGAATAAATATCCAATTGTTTAATGTTTATTACTTCGATAAATCAGATACGAGTGATTGGTTTGGTTAGAGCTCCTTCAGCAAAATGGAAGCTAGGTATAGTTTCATCACAGGTTAGAGATTTTAATCTTTAGCTTGACATATGAATGACAAATAAATCTTCAAAACTGAATATTATAGTCAGAAAAACTAATAGTTTGGAAACAATTTTTTTCTTTGGCTATTGTACCCTGGAAATGAGCATAAGAGTGCATCCTTTTTACTATTACGGATTCACCCAAACAGTGTTAGATGTGTGGCCTTTATTTTTCTGATTTGCAGATAAAGCCAATGCAAGGGCAATTTAAACAAACAAGGATGCATCCCAACACTTTTGGTTGAACCCTCGATAGTTGAAGGGATAAAGAATGCACTTCTACACTCAAATTTCAAGTGTAGTACCCAGAAGTTTTGTTTGGATCTTGTAGTAAAACCCTAATGTCTTATACCAACATTCAGTTTACCTCAAAACGACGTTGAACCCCCAGACGTACTCGGGAAGTACAACATCACTGCAGAAGAGTGGGCCCACCTTCTGGCAAAAGGCATCGACCATCCTCTTTGCAGCTAACAGGCCCAGCTTCTTCTTGTAGCAGACATTTAGCTTGTATAAGACTGAACAAGATCTGGCCAGAAGATAGATTTTCTTAAAGCAATTATTGTGAAGATAGATTTTCTCAAATTCTTACTTTAAGCGATGGGCACTGAAGCGATCCGCAAAGAGTTGAAGTTCCAAGACTGTGTCGGAGGTGAAACCAGCAGCTGATGCTCGAGCACAAGCCGTGGTCAAGTCTTGCCTAACCGCAACAAGCCGCAAATCAATTGCCCTCAGAAGCTCTTTCCTGATAAGCAGGACAAGCAAAATGTTGAGTGGAACAGTATACAATGGCTTACTAAAAAAATAACAGAAAACAGGAAAAAAAAAACCCAAATTGTATTCTGGGGTTTTCTGCACATCATGATTAAATATTCCACCAGCCCATAGTCCAAAAAATAACATCAATTGATTGATCTGAGATCCTTGGCTATCTAGATCACTCCCTTTTTTCCTAAAGGGTTTACGTGTTCATCAACTTACCTCCCTCTCCACATGGCTACAAAACGACTTCAGCCCACAGGTAATAATCATCCCTGGTAGCCAAAAGTCTTATCCCAACTAGTTTGGGACAGCAACGTGGATCCTGTTCATCCTACTCTCACAATATGTATATTGAAATCATTTTTGACAGACTCAATCCAAGACCTTTCTGGTCTTCCTCAAGCCCTTTTTAAAACACCTTCTTATAGGTGCTTCCTTAAGTCTCTATTTCACATGTCCAAACTATCAAAACCTACTTTTCTTTATCTCCTATTGAATCTGCTCTTGGACACTTAGTAGTAGCAGTGGTAATAGTAGTGGTGGTGGTGGTGGTAGTGGTGATAGTAATCATAATAGAACGAAGGAAGAAGAAGAAGCTCCTTTTCAAACCCTTCAACAATTTAAAAAACTCCAAAGGCTTCCATTCACACAGAGTATTGAGCAGACATGGATGATAACATTGCCATTTAGCCAATCCAGAGAGCCCCCTACAAGGACAATCTGGACTTTTAAAGTCAGGCCTCCAAAAGGCAAAAAACCAATTGTCGCATCATTAAATGGAAGTTGAAGTCTACAAAGAATCTAGCTTTTGGCATAAAAGGTGTTCAAATTTTCATATGACTTGATAAACAAATCAGCCTTCAATCCTAGCTAGAGCAACTAAAGCCATTGGTATAAATTAAAAGGAACTTACTTTTTTTAATTCTTTTGTAGAAATGAGAAGGAACTTACTTTGTTACATCTGCTACTGCTGTGGCTCCAGTTTCATCTCCACCTGGTTCGAATTACAGACATAAATATTGGCCAGGAAAAAATCAAACTTCATTCAAAAATTTAAGTTTCTATGGATAATTCAAATCCAGGACCAAAAAGAAATAAAGGATGCCTGTCTGTCAATGGCTTGTACGGAATGAAGTGGAACAAATATGCCAAACACATTAACAGATGGCTTCAGCTTGTTCTGTAAAACATCATCACATTGACCAAAGATCCTATCAGGCCAATTACTATCATTATTAAATTAATAAGATTTTCAGTAAAATCATTTCTTCCTCTATCCTTTGTATTACATATATACTAAAGGAATACATTCATAACATAGTAAACCAGAGTACCCTACTATTTTAAAACATCTCAAACATTTAAAAAAAAAAAATTGCTATATTTTCCACTATACCAGTAAACATGCAAGAAATTTAATACTTAGAAAGATTTTATATTTCTGTTTACTCTCTGGTAAATCTAGGAAATCTTCCCACATGGTGCCATCTACAAACTGATAAAAGGTATTTATGATTACTAACATTTTTACAGTAAGCATGTAAGAAACTTGATACTTAGAAAGATTATATATTTCTGTTTACTCTCTGGGAAATCTAGGACATCTTCCAACATGGTGCCATCTATAAACTGATTAAAGGTATTTATGATTAGTGACATTTTTACATCAGTTTTTCTTTACTCCCACCTTTCTCAATGAAAATCCAAAAAAATATAAAAACATATAAAATTGAAAAGAAAAGGATTTTTTTACCACATTCACTGTCAAAATTCATCACAAGTT
>JAUPMG010026030.1:0-14909 GCA_031762675.1 Pachysandra terminalis | reverse complement strand
CATGTGGCAGAGGCATGGATCCGAGCGGACATCTTCACAAGGTCGGTCGGAGAGTTCTTCCTATCAGCCAGTTCATCGCTCCGGTCGGATGCTACCTTTCCTATGAAGCTTTTGCATGCATGACCCAAATGACTGAAACCAGAAATATTTATATGAGAAACGAGATCTAATGCTCCAAGTGTGTAAATTCCGACGACGGACTTATCTTGTCTCTTGGCCTTGAAAACTGAAAAAACGATCTTTTGGCAGTCGTGGCTGTGTGATGACACTGGCTTCCTGGAAAATAAGATATAATGTTGAATGGTAAATGAGAAGAATTTTGATTCCTCATAATATTCTGGGTTTTTGTAGGAGTCTTCAGATACCCTACAGACTGAAACAGGTTTAAAAATTCCTTGGAATGAAAGGTCAAGGGGGCATACCCAGAAATACTGGTTGAAAGAACTTGGAGGATAAAATTGATTCTTATTGAGAAGCGATTGGCGCATGTCTATTTAGGAAGTGCTTTCTAAAAGGATGAGAAGCGATTCCTTCAAAATTGATTCTTATGAAGCACTTTATAAAACTGTTTCAGATTAAAAGATAACGTTTGGCGCATGTCTATTTAGGAAGTGCTTTTAGGTTTAGAAGTTAAGGAGCAAAATGGGTATTATACAATCATACGAGGATAAAATTGTGTTGATAAAATAAAGTGAGTTAAATGACTACACCAAGTCGCAAAAGCAATTTGGAGAAGCATGGAATCGACTGCTTCAATAGAATCAACGTTTTAGTGAAATGCTTCATTTGAAATTGCTTGTCAGACATGTTTATCAAACGCTTAATTATCCAACACTTAAATGTGTATGATTAAATCACTTTCTAGACTTGGGAATCACTTTCAAGACCCAAAGACTTAACAATCTCTGCATGCTTGCATCCAATTGTTCAATTATTTCTAATTTTACATATAAATGAAGATTGTACTTCATAGTTCAATAAATACTCAAAAGCAAAATTTCTCTACTGAGAACTCTGATATAAGGGTTTTGAGATAGAACAGAGAAGTTCTTCTCAATTTCAGTAAAAACACCATTTGAATTGATGCTGCTTCTTCCCTTGTGGAAATTGGAATACCAATGTGCAGAAAGCTTCGGATACCTCTTCAGTTCTGGGTCTTTCCTATGTACATAGTAGAGGCCGTAGCTCGATTCATAGCCATCTAACAATTCGATTACGTCCATGAAGGACCACGAAAAATATCCTCTTGTGTCCGATCCGTTCCTTCCAAAAATTGAAGTCAATAATACCACATCAAAAGCTTAATCACAGAAGGAAAAATTAATTATAACCCTTACTTTTGGGGATTTTTTGTCTATTAATTCTACGAATATGTGATATAGGAGCGCAGATCCTCTGTCATGAACATGCCTGTGATGGGCGTGTGATGAGAGACATCCCGAGAGGTAAAATGGTAATTTTGCCCCCATCTGATATGCTTTATGGGGCAAAATTACCATTTTACCTCTCGAGGCTGTCTGTCATCACACGCCCATCACAAGAGTGTTCATCACAGAGGATCCGTGTCCATGATATAGCTATGTAAGGATTGTAGTGCAAAAATAATTGTCAAATGGTTCGATGACCATGTCACCGGGTCATAGAATTAATAGGCAAAAAATATAAAAGATAAATACGTCCATTATCATAGCATTTGACAGAGGATCATTTGACAATTATTTTTGCACTAGAATCCTTACATGACTATAACCTACTGTTACAAAAAAAAAAAAAAAAAAAAAAAGATTATATCACATGATCATAGGATTAATAGACAAAAAAATCCCTTAAAGTAGGGGTCCCAAAACATAAGGTAAAAGTGTGTTTAGATTTAATAAACAGAAGCGCGCGCACACACGCATACCTGATAGCATCAAGCATGCTTCCGATGTAAACGTCCAAGTGCTTCACCCTTGAAGTGTCATTCAGTGATGCATTACTTGATGTCCTAATGCCTGCCAAAAACATTGCAATTGTGCCAAGCATCAAATTCTAATGTAACCTTCTATTTCATATTTGTACTATATAAAATGCGAGAATGTGCATTGGAAAGCGAGTCCTGATTAACATTTTAGTTTCTAGAATATTTAATAGATCTTGCAAAAGTATAAATCTCGCCCATAGAGGAGATGTAGGTTCAAATGCTAAACCTACGGGTGTACATAGGCTTTGCTGACAAGAGGCATGATTCACAAGTCATAGTATGTCTTGGTTTTACGACCCGTGATACGACATGGTATAATGTGTTCCAATACAATGTGAACGGGCTCAAACACGAACACAGTATGATCTAATTGTACTATAGGCCGTGTGTCATGTCAGGCATGTGATCTCTGTTAGTAATGAATAGAGAGAGAGAGAAGATACCAATTTCCTGTACCATAAATTTGCTTGAAATACTCCAACATTCCTTGAAGGCTCCAGGATAAAATAGGAAACTAAGTCCAAAACGTTTTAGTTAGCTACCTACGAGATTTGAAAACAACTTAGCTATATAAAACCATGTTCTCAATCCTCACCTCATCCACAGGTGTGCCATCTCGCTTAGCCGTAAAAAATTAAAGTGAAAAAACAAGTGAGTACTATAAGTCTTTGGTCTTAAAATTGAAGTTTCCAACCGAGTCAACTTGAAATTGATTCGAGTGGGATAAGTTTTAACGACCATGTGTGTGTGGAGTTTTATGTGCCAGGGGTCCTCGGTGATTGGTAGGAGGGAGCGGAGCGCACTCAAGGGGTGGGCCCCGAGCAGTGGGCCTCTGTCCTAGGCCGAGATCTACAGGCCCATGATGTTCCCCCGAGGTTACCTCTCAGGATTGAAAGTTGTAGTACGGATGCCTTTACCTTATGCTGTCGCCGCATTGCACAAGAGTTTATGTGGCTGTTCCATATGGGTCTTCTACACCATGTTAATGAGATGGAGCTTACATATCAACCCTACTGCCATGTCATTGTGGTAGTCTCTTTGATCAATCTCGACGCTGTAGGGATTGTCCTTCACTCCAAAGAAGTCGTATGCACCCTTTACTAAATCCGATTGGCGTTGCGTGAGTGCCGGAATTCTCGACTCGGCATTCTTCTTTACTATCTCAGGATAGTCTCCAAGCACTAATGGGTTGATAAACCTGCAAATATTACACTAGCCTTGAGAGACCATGTGTGAAGTGTTAATTTCCTTTGTTCAAGTAAAGGGTTGTTTAGAGACTTACCATCCTACATAGAAGTCCATTGCTCTTCGGGTTGCCATCACATCCTCAGTTGCATTTGTAAGAGGAACTAACCAGTAAGCAAAGATACTAAATCCAATAAATCCATATTGATTGCTCTGCAAGTGTATTAGAAGTCATGGTTGCCTTGTCTTGGTAAAATAGGTTTTCTTTGCAATTCCTGGCCTACTAAGGCTGTATTTGGAACCTTGGATTTTGAGAGAAAAGAAAAGAAAATATTAAAGAAAACACTTTCTCCTGTTTGGTCAAAGAAGAAAAGAGTTGGAGATTTTGTAAGAAAATAATTTAAAATTTTTTCTCTTTTCGGATCAAAACCTTTCTCCCCAAATAGGTAGAGATTTTGACAGAAGAAAAGAAAGGTAGACGTCACTCTCCAACACTTCAGCCTAACGCACAACATATTTTGTCTTTCCTTGGCGACTAATCAACATTGCCGGAATATTTGAAAACTCACCAAAAAATCGTCAGAAGTCGTCAAAATTTGAGATTCTTTTCTCTATATGTCCAATCTTAACTAAACACTTAAATAAAATCACTTATTTCTTTTCTTCTTTTCCATTTCTTTTCTTATTTTTCTTTTCTTTTAAAATCCAAGCAGCCTAAGAGATTTGAGATGAACATGCTTACTTGGTATTTACTCTTGTACAGTCTTGCAACTGATGCATGAGCCAGCAAGATATTATGCGCTGCAACGTACGGCTCTGATGTCGAGTTGCCGCCGCTGCAGTGTACTCCGAATGGGGAAGAACATCCCTTAGGCGGAGTCAATCCGGAGTCGTAACCTCCCAATACAAATATATTGGCCTCATTAATAGTAGTCCAGTAAGAAACTCTATTACCAAACTCTCTGAAGCACACATCTGCATATGCTGTGAAATCTTTTCTGCACCCACAGAGAGATCAATAGCAACATTCATTAGTTATCACAGTTTAGGAATCCAACAAGAACAAGAATAGAAGATGAAGGTGAGTAATAACTACATGATCTTCGGGCTAAGCCATCCTCCATACTCATCTTGGAGCACCTGTGGTAGATCATCATGGAACAGTGTAACATGTGGTTGTATTCCTGATTAATCAAGATAAAAGAATTAAATATATTATTATATCGACTAAGAATAATGCAAATTAGCTTGTTAGCTATGTGTCTTTTATCTTTGCCGTTGGGGTTGGCCAATGGGGTTTTAATCGAATGATTAAGAGGGGTTTTTTATTTTATGCAATCACTATCAATACCAATATATAGGACATTTTGGCTATGTTTGGTTTTTCAGAAAACGATGGAAAAGAAAGTAAAGGGTATTTTTCCTTTCCTTTCCATTGTTTCCGCTTCATTTTAATGTTGTGCTTGGAACCTTGGATTTTAGAAGAAAAGAAAAGGAAAGACAAGAAATGATTACTCTTTCTTTTCTAAGTGTTTGATTAAAAAGAGATATATGGAGAAAAGAAAATCAAATTCCGGCGACCTTTGATGATATTCCGGTGAGTTCTCATATATTTCAACAAGGTTAAATGACTAATAAGAAAATAGAAGAGATATCATGGGTTAGGTTGAAGTATTGAAGAGGACTCATAGTCTTTCTTTTTTCTTTCAAAATATTTATCTTTTTGAGGAGAAAGGTTTTGATCTCAAAGAGAAAAAATTTCCCTTCTTTTCTCTATTCCCATCTCTTTCTTTCTTCAACCAAATAGAAGAAAGTGATTTATCTAGCATTTTCTTTTCTTTTTTCTCGAAGTTCAAGGTTCCAAAAAAGTTTGAGGAGATCTCTACTGAAAATAGAGCTCTTTTAGAAAAGTGCTTTTTATTAGGCCTACATTTTCCAACGAACCAAACACACAAATTTTGTCGGAAAGCTCAATTTACTTCCCTTTCATACATTCGAGTAACCAAAACAAGCCTTTGGGATTGATGCAGGATTTTCTTTGGGATCAAACACGAGTGATTCTTGTACTATTGTTTCTTTGAATCTTATAGTGAAGAAGATCGGATCATGCCTTGTGGACTTAGGTTTCAAAGCCGAACCACGTAAATCTTGGTATTATTATTTCGATTTGATCTTTATTCGCTACTTTCACTTTGTACAGATCGTATTAAATAAGTATCTCCAAAAATCCACATCATAGCTAATTATATATTGTTGATCTCTCTACGCACATTTTCTGACTAACATTCCTTTGTGATTAGAGAAAAAAAAAATTAAGGCAGAGTGTTGCCATGTCCAATGAGTTCATTGATGAGACTATATTGTGATACTGCAGTCCCTTTGGATTGACAGCTCCTCTTCCATCTGAGAGTGAAATGCAAAGAAACATAACAATGTGAGGAAAAGGGAACTAATAAAATTTCTTACTTGTTTGATAATCATACTTGGGATAAGCCTAGGCCATGAGATAGATGTAAGCCTCTAAGCCTGTATCCACCATGAGCTGTACATCTTCCTACATGAGACACAAAGACACATCTTCTTTCAGCAACTGTGTCAAATATATAAGCTCTACCACCTTGTATTTGCAGTATCCCTGGCAAGCAATGTCTCCATTACTACTAGTACTATCCTTATAATTTCCTGTAATTTTGAATTGAACCCATTAATCAATTAGCAAATTAGTATTTTTTTTTAAAAAAAAGAAAGATTGGGAACACATTAACTAAATTTTGAACCAATTAACTAACCAGCGTGACAGAAGGTATCCCAGATGCTAGGACTCCTGCCATCCTCAAATGCTGCACCCTCTACCTTTATCCATATATGAAAGGGAAACACAGTCAAGAAGAAAGAAAGAAAGAAAGACAACCTGCAACTTTATTTTAAAGCAATGTAATGATATAATATTAGCTGACCTGATAAGCAGAGGTTCCAGAACCAAAAACAAAGCCAGAGGGGAAGTCATCTCTGTTCAATCCAGCTGTGTTATGGCTGAAAACTGCAGCTAGAACAAAACTTAGTAGAAGAAGATGAAACATGGAAGAAGAAGAGGAAGGGATAAGACTCAACTTATCTGCAAAGGTTGGCTTGCGTATATAGCTTTAGTAGCCAACCAAACACTCCTTTTCCAGAAAAGACCATAGGTAAGGTTAAGACTGAGCAGCTAGTGGTTCAGAACGGACATTCCAGACTGAAAATAGTATTTCTCTAGGAGATATTAGAATTTGAGTTTGAGGCCTCGTTTGGCTGTTATTTTGGGAATGCATTCCAAGACTTTGGAATGAGTTTCAATCGGTGGAATAAGCTCGGATAGATAAATGGTTTGTTTGTTTATAGTAAAGACAAAATGAGTTTTCCCAGAATGAGAGAGAAATTACCCCTTCATCACAGAATCATTTCCAATCCGGATTTTAACTTTTAAGAATGAGTTTTTGAGTTTTTATAATGGCAAATTTGTAAATACATTTTTTAATTTAAATTGTTTTAAACCAAGGTTTTAAAGATCGGAATTGGTCGTCGGACCGATCTGTCCGGTTCCGGTCCGGATTGGTATCGGCCGGTCCGGATCCGGTACAGAAAGCAAAAAAAAAAATTTGAAAAACATTTCAGACCGACAAGGACCGGCGGGACTGGTCGCCGAACCGACGGATTGGCTATACCAGACGCCGGACCGACAATACCGATGAGACCGGCGGTCTATGACCCAGCGATACTTCCTTTGTATCACAGATTGGAACCGGACCGGTATGGTCCGGTCCCTATTCGGACCGGTCGATATTGACTGGTATCGCCCGATCCTTGAAACCATGTTTTAAACTGTTATAATGACATTTACAAAGATGTAATTGTACAAATATTATATAGTGCTATAGGATTTTATGAAAACAATTATAAATAAAAAGAAAAAAAAAAAAAAGTTAGAAAATTTGGTCTATAACTCATATTACTACATGCTAAACTAAAATAAATATCTATATAAGGTCAGAACTCATTTTGTTGCATACTTACCAAACGCAACAAAAAAAGGCTTACAAATTAGTTCCTAAATTGAGTTTAGAGAATTGATTCCTGAAGATCCAAAATGACGGTCAAACGAAGCCTGAGCCTCGGAATCAATTTTATTGGAGTTGGATTGGACATGAAAAGGATGGGATTGGACTTAAGAATTATTGAGCACTTATTCGTTGTGAAAAGAATGTTTCCATTCATATGGCAAAAAGAAAGTGAGACGGCACATCCTTTCTAAGGGATGGAAATCCTCTACAGCGGGAAGGTTACATCAATCCTTACAACACTAAGCAAAGGGCATCATGTATACAGGGTACCTTTGAATAAGTCACCGGTACCTTCCACTCTTGGCATTCATTTAATAAGCTACTGGTATTCTACCTCGGTATCAGGGTATCCTTGGATAAGCCACCATACCTTCCACTCTTGGTATCCCGTTAATAAGCTACCGGTATTCTCCTCTTAGTACCCCGTGGTATCTTCCCTGTTAGGAACACATTGAGTAGAATTCACCCTTATAAACTGGTCTATAAGGGAAGGGTGCTCAAGTGCTTATAACCCATCAACTACCTCATATTTAGTCGATGTGGGATCCTAACATCTACTCCTCTTTCAGAACCGACGTTCACGACGGTCCATATTTTCAGCTGGGTGACTTCGCGAATCCCGCACACTTCCAAATAGCAGCTCTCCCCAAGTCGCCCCATCTACAAGAGAGTCATCTCGAAGGGTGTTGCTCTGATACCATTTGTTAGGAACACATTAGGAAGAACTCACCCTTATAAACCGGTCTATAAAAGAAGGGTGTCCAAATGCTTAGAACCCACCAACTAATCACATACTTAATCGATGTGAGATTCTAACACCCCGTTTGATATCCTCTAGCAAAATTACATTGGTATTGTACGGATCGATGTTCGTACCTCGCTGTAGAGGATGCAAAGTCCTTTCTAAGAGCGGATCAGATGCAAATGACGTTTAGGATAACGTGGGCCAGTAGGGTGTTAGCCTGTACTTACTCGCACTCGATTCACACTCAAGGTTCTCAATCCTGTTGGCATGGCCCCATCACCTTGAAATTGGTTTTCTTTTGTTGCATTTTTCCAGAGGAAAATGAGTCACAGGGACCTCTATATAGGTCCCGTAATAAAATTATTGTGATATGTGATAATAAGTACAATCCCTAACAATTTCAAACATTTTATCTCGTTAAAAAAATTTCTTTCAAATAAATAAACTTAAATAAAAATTTTTAAAATCTAAAATAAATAAACGACATATAGGATTCTATTTTTTTAGGGTTTTTAGATTTTAAGGGTTTTTTTTTTTTTTTTTTGCTTTAGGGTTTTTCTTTTTATTTTTTTAAGGTTTAACATTTAGGATTTAGAATTTAAATTTTCTTTTGGTATTTATATTTTAAGGTTTAAACTTTTTTAGGATTTTATTTTTATTTTTTTAAGGTTTAATCTTTAAGATTTATTGTTCATATTTCCATTTAGGGGTTTTTTTTTTTTTTTTTTAGATTTTAAGGTTAAATCTCTTTCTTTTTAAAATTTCATTTTTTAGGATTTTTGTTTTTAAAGTTAATATTTAGGATTCATATATCTTTTTAGAGATTTAGTATTATAAGATAATATTTATGAATTAGGATTGAAAAATTTACACTTTGACCCCCTAAGGTTTTGATGACTTGCATTTAGACTCCCTGAAGTTTGTTAAACTACAATTATCTCTTTTTTATATGAAACCTCAAGGGAGTCACCAAGTGATGGTAAGTGGTAATGGTGGGGGTGGTGGATTTGAGAGAAATAATTTTATATTTTATTAGAGTTAAATCAGTCCATACCCCTCCTGAGGTTTTACATAAAGGGATAACTGTAGTTTAACAAACCACAGAGGTCTAAGTGCAAGGATCAAAGTGTAATTTGCCCTTAAGAATTTTAAGATGATAAATTTTAATACTTAAACTGTCACACCTAAAATGGAAGAATGATTGTAGATTCCTTTTAAATGTGGAGTTCTCCGAGGCTCCGTTTCGCCAAGCTTATGCTTTTGGATAAGCACTCATTAAATCAAGGTTTTTATTTTTGGGATATTGAATCCGACCAGTCCCCGGTATTTTTATTCTCGGGATCTTTAAATCAAGATTCTTATTCTCGAGATCTTGGATCCAAACGGTATTGGATTTGTTGATCATGACCGATCCACGTCCTTCAAAAAAAAAACATAATAATAATAATTCAACCAATCTGATCCAATCATTGGAACGGTCCGGATCAACCGATCCATATCAGTATCGCTCGGATCATTCTGATCCAATGCCAACTGAAAAATAAAATTGAATTGGTCGGATCAGCCAATCCATATCGGTTGGATTGGTCCAATCCAAAGCCACTTGATACAATAGTTTGTAGCGTGGCTTGGGAATGAATCAGTCTTGGCCAATCCAGACCGATCCTTGAAACCATGCATTAACTAAATGGCTCAATAGGAGCACTTATCTACAACAATAAACTGTTTACTTGAAGAAAATAGCGTTTGGTAATACGTATAAATACATATATTTAGGTGCTTATGAAAGTTTAGGAGTAAAATAAGTATTCTAAAAATATTATTAAAGTTTAAAAAGAACATTTCTTTCAAGTATTTATAAGTATTTATGAAAGTTTAGGGATAAAATAAGTATTATAAAAATATTACTAAAGTTTAGAAATAGCTTCCCACACAAGTGATGTAATAAGACAAGCTGTTCTCAACAGCTTCTCCTCGGGCGTAACCTTCCTCTATTACCCAAAAAAAAAGGGCTTCCTCTCCTGCATATAGGATAGCACTTGCCCATTAGGTGTTACCAAACATACATTTAATTTTAAAAAGTGCTTTAATAAGCTATAAGCTGAAATAAAAAGTGCTTTGTTACCAAACGCAGCCGAAGTAAGCTTCCACATGTAAATTACCTGCCTCACCAGGTTTCTTACCTGCCTCATCAGGTCTCTCTTTGTCAAGAGCATTTCACCAGAAAATCTGCAAAGAGATCAGACACAGGAAAGCACCGATGAAGCGCAAGCAAAACAAACATACACTGAAACTAAGGAAAGAGAGTCGGAGCATGGAAATCCAAATCCAGATAAATATGCAACAACAAGGTACTCGCATAACACATATTTAATGGATTTAATAATCCTATTTTCGTGGCCAAATTGGAAACAATTTCTTGATCATCACACAGTAAACAATTTGGTTCAACGAAATCCAAACTCCATAATAACATTTAGTCTAACCAGAGCTTCGAAAGTGTCTTCATTAGTCCAATTTTTTTAGTGTCCACTGTTTAACCAAACATCTTAACAAGCATCCAGAAGTTTTTTTCATGTCCTCGCTAACGGCCACTGGAATCAACAGATCCGCTACGATCCGATCTCACCTGTCAATCAGGACTATGGTCAGACAAAATGTTATCAACAATATTGGAAGGGTAAGAGAGAAATAAAAGCAGCTAAAAAAGGATTTATACAGCAGGTGAACGAGACTGGGATGGGCTCCGGCTCCGGCTCCGGCTCAAGCTCCGGCCCTTGCTGGGGATGCACCCTTTTGGGCTCTTGCTGGGGATGCGCCCTTTTGGGCTCCTGCTGGGGTTGTGCCTTTTTGGGCTTTTACTAACACGCTTTGGGCGAGGAGGCTGCACAGTTCAAGTTTAGTAAACAAACGCAATAGAAACAAAATTACATGGTTTTTCAAGTCCGCACGAATTCCCACTTACAGACGGTAATGGAGATTTGGATCTTGATCGAGATCTGCAAAAGTTCCAGAAATAACCCAATTCAATATCCACAACGTTCCTTTTAACATCTTTGATCCAAAAGCCTCGACGCCTCTTCCACGTCAGAGTTACCAATACAGGAAAAAGGACAAGCCAATGAATTTCAGTAGCATCACTCAACAAACAAGTGGGCATTTAAACTCGATCAATAATAATTTGCAACTCACCCCAGCAAGTCCTTGAGAAGCAAGGTAACCCAATTATGTGAAGACTGAAGAGAGACAATAACAATGCATTTTAAGACAACTACAGGTAGGGGAGAAAAAAATTTCCCGCTTGTCCGACAAAAATCCAGAGAATCCTGAGACAAGCCTATACGCACAACAATGTGGAGGAGGATGTGATTTCGATTGTGTCTACTGACGATTGGTGGTAGGTCCCTCAAGTTCATGGTAATCCAGCTTTAACAGCACAGTCCATGATCTTCCCGTTCCACTCCAGCACCCATTTGCATGTGCCGTGCATAACAAATTAGAATTAATATTCTATCTAGGTTGCCAAAGCTGCCATTTACAAACAGCATACCTTCACAACCAAAAGAGTTGCAGTAATTTGCATCAAATCCCATCAAGTTCCTAATATGCAATCCCCAAATCGCCGCATAAAGCCATATCTAGAAAACAAACAAGACAACCTTCATAAACAAGGTTTGATAATTCAGCCAGCTTATGCGACCCAAATTACCCCATCCACTTTTGAACAGACAAATTACGAGGAACAAGATCATGAAAAAGTAAAAAAGGACATGGTAAGAACAGCACGGGTTATTGTAGAGTAGGTCTCCCCCAACTAGAATCCAGTAATTGACAGGTACATAAACTTTATAAGCAGTAAGAGACTTTTTTTTAAAAACCTACCCAGCCCAAACCATGTCACCAGGATGACAAAGTAATAGGTTAGTTGAAAGTGCTATTTATAGTTGACAGTAGCAGCTGAAGAATGCCCGAACCATGACAGATTACTCAAACCAATGCAATGGTAAATTCAAGGAAGGTGCAAAACGAAACAAGAGAAGGTAAAAGATATACTGAAAGATGAAAAGAGGCAAACCTTGACAACGAACGTGGCTTTGACCCTGAACGAGATCGTGAAGATACAGACTTCGAACGAGATCTCGATAGCGAACGACGTGAAGATTTGACCTTTGGAGATTTGCTGCAATAAGTCATTGTTAAGAACTTTAATCACTCAAATCAAGTTCAAAGAATTATATATACATTTACTGATTCAAACCTCCGGCTCCTGCTTCGACTACGACTAGCACTTCTGCTTCTTGAGTACGATCGGCTACGACTACGGCTCCTAGATAAGCTTCGCCTTGAATCATACTCCTTGACCTATATAAAAGGTAAATGAAAAATTAGAAGACAAGGAGAAATATCTTCACAACTTAATAACCAAGACTGGACCAAGTATAAAAAATCATACCCGTATGTACGACCGGGAGAACGCATTTCGAAACTCCGAATCATCAAGTTTCCTAATCTGCATAGGAAAAATAAGGAATATTGCTCAGCAAACAACTGAAATACAATGTCAAAGGATATTACCACGAAAATATAAACAAACTTCATAAAAAAAGTTCCAGCAAGATGATCTGCAGATCGAGTAAAAAGGTAACTTACTGCATATTTCATGTCATCATAATTTGTGTAATCCACAATCCCCGTGGTGCCTAAAAAAATATAACAGAAGCAATTTTAGACATGTATCAGTTGCAACAGACAACAGATTTATCATTGTTTCAGCTTCAAATCAACAAGTATGAATCTTTATTAGTGTCTTTGTTTTACTTTATCAATGGCCAAAGAGTACCCTGTTCATTTTTTCCCCAGGTTCTCCCTAGCTAGTATTAGTAAGATGCTAAAAAAACTTCCGAAAAAAAAAATTAATAAATAAGAAGAGAAACAGCAACCACATTGCATGAGCCATAACGAGTTTGTCCGTGTTAATAAACAACTCGAGAGTGGGAATTTTGTGAAACATACAAGGATCAATTAAGGAACGGAAGGGAACGCGAGGTGAGTTGGTGCACAAGCAATGCAAGATATTGCTGCCCTCATTCAAGCTTCGCAACTGGTAAAGAGTGATAATTTTTTGATGCCATGGCTACATGAATTAATGAGTTGATCAAAAGCTGCCAAATCAGTAGCAGGATTTAGTAGATACTGAATAGTCATCACTATAAAGCAATCACACATGGTTCACATCTTTGGGTTAAGTTGAACTTTTAACTATGATTCTCAAATTTGTTAGTGATACCAGCCCAAAGTAAAACTCAACTGTATCCCACGTTAATAATATCATCATCGTTTCAATGCCTTGCGTACAAAAAGCATACAGTTTGCCACAAGATTTTTGAGGATCAACTTCAACATAGTGGACTAAAAATCTCCAACGAAAGACAGATGATATTAGGTCTGATCATGATTGAGATTGTGCCTAAGAGCCTTCCAACAATTAACCTTTCATCTTACCTGGAATTTATCTAGTTAGTTGCGAAGACACTTGCAAGATCTTAAGCAAGGTAAGCAATTTCCCATCAACACAAACACACACATCTCCAATGAAAGATCGGGGTTGGCATGATTGAGAATGTATATAGAGCCTACCAAGAAATTATTTGTCCTTATCATTTTACCTGAGATTTATCTAGTTCCTTGTCGATTCTTAAGCAAGGTAATGTAATTTCCCATCAAAAAACACAAGCGTATGCATAGACATACACATATACCACACATCTTTTCATGATATTGTGCACTGCAAGATGAAGTGAAACTTAACGATTGGTGGTGAGATCAAAAGTTAGGCTTAGTTTCTAGTAATAATAGGATTAAACCATGAAGAATTTTTGACTCCTATCTTTGCACCGAGTAAGAATATAATGACAATGCATACAAGAGAAGGTTTATCAGTGTATGTTATTTGCAGAAAACGTGATACCAGTCAACCAAATGACAGTAAATACCAAATAAAAATTGTGGTGCCTTGGGAGTCCAAAGGTTTCACTACAAGGTAAAGTAAGACCAAGTATATGGATAAAATTTTAGTAAAACAGAAATGAGGTTATGCATAGTAAGAAATGAGAGCCAGCAAAGTCCGAAAAGTAATCACTTGCACCGTCTTGAATAAACTATCCTTGGGAGGAAAATATTTTGGAGGATCATCCACCTAAATATAACATTATTGCCAGAACCCTATCTTGTCCTCATTGCAGGGCCCACAGAAAATGAGGACTTTAGTCCCTTTATTCATCTTCAAATGTCTATGTTCAAGTTTGATTATGTTGAAAATAGACATTCCATGATTATTTTTCAGCTTAGTTTGTGGGATTTCAAATGAGAAGGCATGCCATGTATGTGGCTTCAACTCAAGCAAGCATCACGTATGTAGTGTAATGTGATTCACTATGCACAATCCATAACATGAAAATTTAGGTAAACAAAAAATCATGCAATATTATTACACCATGAAGTCCTCTGTAACATGCCAAGCATGCACAATAACATTAATGGTGGATGATGCAACACAGTTAACTTCCAAGTTCAAGACCAATCATTTGTGAAAACATGAGGGAAATCCAACAAAATGTAGAAAGATTGAAACAGAAGAATCATAACCAAAGTATACTAAAAATTGAAGTTAAATTTTCCTCCAAATAAATTTGAAGATGAATATAATTACAAAAAACATAATATAAATCACAACACATTCAGAATATCAGACATAAATATACAATTCAACTAGACATATACTATTTATTGTCTTATATTGACAGTTTATTTTATCAATAAAATAATACAAATAGTAAAAATAAGATTACCACTAAATTTCAATTAAATGTAACTTACCACCACCATTCCGGAACACTTGAGAGAAACAAACATCCCCAGC
>JAUPMG010026001.1:0-14911 GCA_031762675.1 Pachysandra terminalis | reverse complement strand
CACTTCATTGAAGGTTTACTCATTCTGGCTTCCAGCTTATGTGTGTTGTTTATATTTCAGGTTCAAGAGCTTAGATGTGAAAAGAGATACTGGAATGGGTAGCGTACTCTGGTAGAATCATTGTTATAGTCTAGGAGTAGACTTTATTTATCTAGATTTGTTTTATTTTCAGCTTCGGTAGTATTAGTTACTTATATCTTACTAGAACTGCTAATAACTTTCGCTTATGTTTTGTCCATTGCTTTCCACACTCTTAGAAATACGGGGTGAAGGTTGCGAATAAATTAGAAAATCTTAGAAATTGAGAATTTCTGGTTTCGTTCGTGACACAACGGCGCATCTATAAACATATTACCCAACAGAGTAATGAAAAGAGTAGGCAAGACCATAACTGATCTAATTCCGACCGAAATAACGGTCATTAATTTTGTAGGAGGAACCTCAACCACTCAAGGAGTATTACCGGTAGAGTTAGAGATCGGACAAAAGAAAGGCTTGACTGCCTTCTTCGTAGTGGAGTTATCTTCAAGCTACAATGCACTATCGGGAAGTGATTGGATCCACTCCAATCTTTGCATACCATCATCCGTTCATCAATTCCTAATCTTCTGGAATGAAAATAAAGTAGAGATTATCAAGGCAGACTGACGGCTATTTTTGGCAGATTCTAACTCGGCCGAAGCTTTACTTTATAAAGGGGAGATAGGACCAGTGAAGTTCACGAAGAGTAGGAATACTGGCCGACCGACAGGAATCTCAATAACGGTCGATCATGAGCTAGAACAAACTGAAGTAGGACCAACAACGATATTCCCTATCGGTCGAGCTGGGATTACAAGATTGAGGAAATATCATGATGAATGAGGTAAGTGTAATAACCTAAACAGAAATAATAGGGTTATACTATAAAATTAATTAGAGGTTAATTTAAAATTTTAGTAATCAGCTATCATGTTTGACTTTTGACTGATTGTGATTGGTGGATTGTACCAATAGGAAACTAGGCACAGCACACACAATCATAACTTCTAAAGTTAAGACAAGACGCTAGGATCTTGTAGGAAGTTTCAATCTCCAATTAATGACTGAGATTAAAAACTAAGAATTAGTAAGTATTCTCTACAAACTATAATAGTAATAAAGTTAGGACTCTTATATGTAAATTAATGGCTTAGATCTTGTAGGAGCCTTCAATCTCCAATTGATGGCTGAGATTAAAATCTAAGAATTAGTAAGTATTCTCTACAAACTATAATAGTAATAAATCTAGGATTCTGATATATAAATTAATGGCTAGGATCTTGTAGGAGCCTTCAATCTCCAATTGATGGCTAAGATTAAAATCTAAGAATTAGTAGTATTCTCAAACTAAAAGCTAGGATTCTAAAACAGAATTAGTAAGAAATCAATAATAGAAAGAAACCAATAAGGGATGGAAAGCTAATCTAAGGGCAGAGATTAAAATAAACTAAACTAAGGGTAGAGATTCAAAGTTCTATAGTTTCTAACGCTAGAGTTCCTAAGTGCTTATATAAACACAAGGCCCTTGGAGGTTGATTCATCACTTGGCGAAGAAGAAGAAGAAGAAGAAGAAGAAGAAGAAGAAGAAGAAGAGGAAGAGGTGTAATTCTTTACACTAATCATCAAATCAAGGTAAGTATTCAATGATAACTTTCTTTATGATTTTAATAGGTGTACAAGGTTACTTTCTTTGAGTATGAAGTATGCTTTTAGTTTTCAAAACCAATTTTATGAGTTTTAAAGGTAGGATATGGTGAGTTTTACTTGCGTTGATACTTATGAAGTTTATTTATTGGGTTTTGTGCGGAATTCAAAGTTATAGGGGGGTTACTTAATCATGTTTTATGTTTAAAGTTGTAGAGGAGGAAAAATCAAGCAAAATAGACCAAACCACGACCTCCTCGGCTCGCCAAACCAGCCCGGAAAGCCCTCGGCGACCTCTCGACTCGCCGACACCACATCGAGCCCCATATTATGATTTTCAGACCCCTGGTTTTGTCACCGAGACCCACTTGCTACACCGAGCGTCACAGAGGATGTTTAGGGCCCCTGGAAATGTCATCGAAACCCCACTCAACGCACCAAACCGTACTTAGAAATCCCAAAGGTGGATTCAACGACCTCCTCGGCTCACCAAAAGGCTGCTGAAAGCTCACCGAGACCCACTCGGCGACCCCTCAGCTTGCCGAGAATTGCAAATCTGCTCTATTTGATTTGAAATTTCATGTACTAACCTATTTTGATCTCATTAGACTAATTATGATATTACTTTTGCTTAAATATAATTATTTCTTATGCTCACTTCTTTATAAACCTATTGGCTATGTTTGATGAGCATGTGATATTTTGATATACTTCATACTACTTGCTTATTCAGTGTCAAGCATGTTAATTAGTCATATTGCACATTGTACACATGATTTGCTTAGTTAATGAGCACATTCTCACTTGCACAGCATTAAGCTTCATGACCATGGATTTGGTCTAAAAGCCATACCCTTAACATGATTCCATATTTCCGGAATTCGTGATGATCACGAGACTATTATGATATGGATATTATAATAGGAGAGGTTACTTATATTATGTGTTGAGGGACTGATCATCCCAATAGACCAAGTTTGACTCTTGTCTTGCAAGATGAATGCCCGTCTTGTTGGATGGACGACCGAGTGAAATTCTGTTAGTAGATCTGTTTATGTATGACTTACAAGGAACAGTTCACATATGTGAAGCCATGAGATTTGTCTCTATGATCGGAAATAAAGTGAGGAAATTGGGACCTCTAGGTCACCAATCCTAGAAACTATGATGCGCACATGGAATAACCCCTTATTTTGGTCGTGTATTTGGGGATATTTTCATCTTGTTTAGCCAGGGGTTTGATCAGGTGTGAAACATACATTAAGTAAATACTATACAACATGCATATTAGATTGTTTGTCTTAAATCACATGCGGTGATCTTACTTGCTAGGTGCACAGCATGCATTAATAACTGAATCAGCCCATTGCATTACATTGCATATTACATCTTATTGCATCATTATTCAAATATTTATTGCATATTGATCACACATCATATATTTATCACATATTACATGTTTTCCTTACATATTGATATATATCTCATGATTTATTCATTTAATGTTTATATGGATTACCATTGAAGAGTGGCATTGTACATACTTCAATCTTAAATATTGTTAAACTTGTTTACTTACAAAGCTAGTTTAGCTTACGCTTTTGAGCACAACAAATTTCAGGGCTTATAGATGATGGACATAAGGACCATGATGACCAAGATGGAGGTCAAGGATGCTTTGAAGATATTAGTTGTTATTAGGATTTTACTTGATGATTTTAGTAGAACTTATAGTAGGGTTTATTTGTTGTAATTCAAAACTTATTTAGTTTTCAGTAGTTAATAGGGATTGATTTGAAGCATGAGACTAGTTATATTTTCTTTCCGCTGTTTTTTTGTAATGGATATTATCTTAATAATATTACTTTTCTATAACTTTATCTTATATAATATTCTACTTAATTCAATGATTTTGGTTATGTATTACTTATCCACTCCCATATAGATATGGGGTGAGAGTTACAACTTAAACTTAGAGACTCCATTGAGATTTCTAGGTTTGGTTCGCGATAGTAAGAAAGAAAGAGAGGTTGGTCATAGTCAAGGTCACCATGTTGCAACTAAAAACCTATATGAATGAAAGGTAAGATGATATGGATACGGACAAAGAGCTTTCAATGCAAGACGTTGAAGTGGCTCTTGGGAAGATGGACGATGTGAAAGCCGAAGTACAAGACCCTCTGATAGAAGTAGAGTTAGGTAGTACAGCCGATCATCGGCCAATTTATGTAAGTAGTTTACTCCCCTGAGCAGTATAAATATCAGTTGATAGAGTTACCTTTTGAATTCCAAGACTGTTTTGTTTAGAATTATCATGAATTGCCTGGTTTAGACCGAAAACTTGGTGAGCATCGGTTACCCTTGAAAACATGTTATTGACCTCATAAACAGCTTGCCAGGAGAATGACGACTGAAGTAACGGAAAAAATACAAGAAGAAATCGAGAGATTGCTCAAGGTAGGCTTCATTCGACCAATCCGTTATGCGGAATGGGTCTTGAATGTAGTACCGGTCATGAAAAAGAATGGCAAAATCAGGGTATGCATTGACTTTAGGAACTTCGATTTGATAACCCCTAAAGATGAATACTCAATGCCAATGGCCGATTTGCTGATCAATAGAGCAGCCAGACACCAAGTGTTATCCTTCATGGACGATCATTCTGGTTACAATCAGATTAATATAGTGGCCGAAGACGTGGAAAAAACCACATTTCGAGGGTCGAGGGCAACAGGTTTATATTGTTGGGTTGTAATGCCGTGTGAGTTAAAAAATGCCTGTGCCACTTATCAAAGGGCGATGAATAGCATATTCCATGATGTGATCGGCAAGAATATGAAAGTCTACATAGATGATATAGTGGTCAAATCGGCAGAAGTAATAGAACACCTCAAGCATCTGAGAGCATCCTTTGAGAGGATGAGGAAGCACAAGCTGAAAATGAATCCCTTAAAATGTGCATTTGGGGTAACGACAAGGAATTTCTTGGGGTTTTTGGTACACCAAAGAGGGATTGAGATAGATAAAAATAAGGCAAAAGCTATTATAGAGGCTAAGCCACCGGATAACAAAAGGTAACTACAGAGATTCATCTCAAATTCGGCTGGGAAATTGGTATCTTTCTCTCATTTACTACGACTGAAAGAAGAAGAGGAATACAAGTGGAAGGAACAACACTAAAAAGCTTTTGATGCTATTAAAGAATATTTAGCAAACCCTCCAGTATTGATACCACCGAAGAAAGGGAAGCCGTTAAACCTTTACATATCAGCGGCCAAAAAGTCTATTGGGATTCTCTTAGCACAAGAGAACGACCAAAAACATAAGCAGCCGGTATACTACCTAAGTAGGTTTTTGTTATCGGTCGGACAGAGGTATACGACCATTGAAAGGTTGTGCATAACATTGTATTACACGGCCATAAAGTTGAGGCATTACTTAATAGCTTCTACAATATTAGTAATCACCCCAATGGACGTGATCAAGTATATGCTGAGCAAACTATATTTAAGAGGGAGATAGGAAAACGGATTTTAGCATTATCAGAATTTACATTTGTCTACATCCCTCAAAAAGCGGTAAAGGGCCAAGTAATAGCAGACTTTTTGGCTGATCATCTTTTTGGTGATCCTATTGTGGGGTTCGATGTAGTGTATGAATCAAACCTGGCAGGATTGCTGCCATGGACATTAATCTTTGATGGTTCATGGACATAAATGGCATGCGGGGCATGTATAACCATTATACCCTCAAGATGAGAGAAACAGGAACACGCCTTCCAGTTAGAATTTGCATGCACAAACAACCAGGCCGAGTACGAAGCTCTGATAATAAGGATGAAAATTCTACTGGAGATGGATGCGAAAGAGGTGTTGATCAAAGGGGATTCGCAACTAGTGATCAACCAGCTGGGTGGGCAAGTATAAATGCCTAAGCTGGCAACTCATACTGTTGTATGCTACCGCTTGTCAACTGATAGGGGAATTTGAGGATGTAATACTGTCCCACTGCCCACAGCAACAGAATGAAGAGGCCAACGAGATGGCTCAAATAGCATCAGGATTAAGAATGATGGAAGGGACAACCGAAAGAACTATTTCATTCTAGAAAAGGTCCTTGTCATCTGTCAAAAGAATGATGGAATCCTTGGAAATCATGGTGATTTAAGCGCAACCTAGGGACTAGCGCATCCCATTTATGGAGTACTTAAGAACTCCCAACTTAAGGAGTGACAAGAAGCTAAAGATCGCGTCAAATAGGTATGTGATGATGACTGGTGAATTGTATAGGAAAAATCTAGATGGAATGCTCCTAAGATGCTTGAGTTCACATGAGGTCATGTTAAGCATGGCAAAAATGCATGAAGGGATATGTGGCTCATCAAGCCAATGATTTTGAAAGATTGCCTCAGGCACACTAAGGGTTGTGAAAAATGTCAAAGACACGGCCCAATTCAAAGGGTACCAGCTGTGGATTTACACATGATAATAAAGTCATGGCCGTTTAGAGGATGTACCATGGACCTCATCGGCAAGATATATCCCCCGTCATTAGGATCACACAGATTCATTATAGTGGCTACCGATTACTTCACCAAATGGGCAGAAGCAAAACCAATGAAAAATGTGAAGCAGTCAGACATTATTATTGAATTCACACAAGAGCAAATCATTCACCGCACATCATTCAAATCAGGCACGTGGACCACCCCCCTTTGCGTTAACTTTCAGTCATGATACAATAATACCCTTGGAAATTACAGTCCCTTCGATGAGGACAATCATGCAGTGTCAAATGCCACCAGATGAATACACAGAAGCCATGATAATAGGTTTAGAAGACCTGGACGAATCCAGGTTCAGGTCATTTGAAGTGTTACAAGCTTAAAAAAGAATGGTGGAAAGGTCATATAATAAGAAAGTCAAAGGAAAATCTTTCACCGAGGGAGAACTGGTTTGGAAAACCATATTACCAATCAGCCGTAAAGACCACATATATGAGAAATGGTCACCTACTTGGGAGGGTTCGTATAGGATCCAAAAAGTATTAAGATGAGGGCATATACCATTCAATTAAATGTAGAATCGACCGAAGAAAAAACCATCAATTGTCGGTATATAAAGAAGTTTTTCCCAACCATATGGGAATCAAGGGAAATGTGAGTAGAATGGCCAATGGCCTATAAATTCGAAAAACAACCATGATAAAAAAATGGTCATTCAAGACCAAACACGGCGACTAACGGCCAAAAGAAAAAAAAAACTATGTTTCAAACAGCTCAGCTGGCCGACCAAAGTATAATAATTCAGAAATAAAGGTTCTTAAAAGAATTGAACTTGACCGTTAAAGTTTCGGCCATCTCCACTGCATGCTATTGTTTACTTACCCATTCACTTTCCTTCTTTTTCACCGCCCGCATGGCTTCTACTTTCTTTGGCAGCTCATCAGCAACCCCTTGTTGAGCCAAAGCTATGGCTCGTTCAGTAACTTTTGTTGTTACAACGACTGCAAGCAGTTTGGTCTTCTCCTCATCCAATTTTCTCTGTTCCGCATCATTTTCCTCCAGACGTATGTAGGCTTGGGCGACCTCCAAATTAGCACCTTCCATTTCTTCTGCTTTGGTTCCAAAAGGATTCCTTAACTAGGAAATCTCTTCAATCCTCGTAGACAGATCATTTAAAAAGGAGTCTGCCTAACCTTCTTGGGAGAAAGCCAATTGAAAACCCACAACGCAAACAGGTACTTCAGCCAGTAGGCCTGTCAACGGATCGGATCATGATCCGAATCCGATCCGATAATGCCGGATTCGGTATAGGATTTTAGTGATCCGATCCGAATAAAAATGTACTATATAATCCAAAATATAATCGGATCGAACTCGGGTGTTTAGTGATCCGATCTGATTATAATTTATAAAGAAAACAAACATTGGGGGTTGGGGGGGGGGGGACTTGAACCTTGCACCTTCAGTTAAAAATCCTTGTGCCTTACCACCCCACCAATTCCCGATTACATATTTAGATTAGAGATATATATAAATATATGTAAAAAATTAACTGAAAAGTGAAGATACGAAAGACCTACATCCCTTGGATTCAAGATATACCCGTAGTACAAGGTATGTCCTGGGTTCCTAGGGCAAGCTATTCATCTCCAAAAGGTGCGAGCATATCACCTGCCATTAGGAGCAACTACTGGATCTGGGCGAGTTCTTCCGCCTCGAAGCCGATGGAAGCGAAGGTTCAAAGCAATAAGCTAAGCCTTCTGAGTCTGCATCTCTTGAATCCGGAGACTTCCAAATCGGCTAGCAATCGGCTTTCTGTCTCCCATTGGTTTTGAATACTTCTATGAGCAAGATGAACTTTTTTTACTACTCAACTATCAAAGGCGACCGGTCCATGAGACCGCCTTCTTAACAGCGAAAAGCCCCCTTGATTTTCTCTCCCTTTTTTTTTTTCTTTTGATTTTTTTATTTCCATTTCTTTGATTTTTTTTATTTATTATTTTCTTCTTGATTTTACGATTCAGATCATTGGTCGAAGCATCTGAAACGACCAGTCTTCCGTTTAGAGGTATTGATTCGAAGATCAATTCTGTTCTTATTGTGAATCTTTTGAAGGCTTAGCATATAGATCTCTTTTTCTCCTTTTTTTGTTTTGATTTGAATTTATTTTAATAATAATTACTTTTTTTTCAAAGGAGAATGCAGAAATGAGATTGTTTTTGTTGAATCTGACGGAAAGTTTGGTTTGTTGAGGTAATTTGATCATTTGTTCTGTATTTGAAGCTTCATTTTGTATACAATTTACAGGTGATCGGATAAGATCGGATTCGGATATTCCGATTTCACTATCGGATCGAATTTGGATCACATATTTCATAATCCGTCAGATTTCAGATCGGATTCGGATTTTCCGATTTCATTATTGGATCTGAAATCGGATTTTCCGATTTCAGATCAATTGCGATTCAGTCCGAATCCGACCCGTTGACAGGCCTATCATCCAACGTCGAGATAACAGAGGAGTTAATCGAACAGGAAGACTGGAGCAAATTGAGGCATTCATGAAAAGCGGAGAGCCGTTTATCATCACTAAACTCTGGCAAATCCAAAGAAAACAAGTTTTTAAGATCGAACTTGGCTTTCTCTAAAGCCGTGGACATAGATAATCCAGAGTCAGGAGAAGTAAGAATCAGAAAGGACGAGTCTTGAAGAAAATCGTCTACCGACTTAAGATAATCAAAAAAATCGACAGGGAGCACAGGCACGCTGAAGTCAAGACTTTTTGCAGGGGAGAAATCAACGACAGTATCAGAGGCAAGAGGAAGTAGATTCTCAAAAGTTTCATCATCGTCAGAGTGTCAATAGCGGCCGTTTCAATCCTTTAAGACAAGTCATCCGTCACCTCCACTTCAACGTTCCCAAGACCTCGGTCGCTCTTCGGACTTTCCGCCCAACCAGGTGGACGCCCAACCAATTGCTTCGACCGTTTCATAAAGGGAGCAGACATCGACGTCTCTGGTTGTGTCTCTTCTCAAATGGAATGCCAACAGGAGGGTCATCTTTTGAGAGATCAACGAGAGAGCCGGAATCTTTTGTACTGAAGCTGTTCCCAGATTGATAAGTAGATTGCCGCGTCAACCAAGGCTTTGACTTTCTTTTTGCTTTTTATTGGATTGACGGAGGATCAACAAAGTCTCATCCCCCGCGTCATCCTCTTTAGAAGCAACATCGCCCAGAAGATCTTCTAAGTTCAAGGGTAAAGCCTTGGCTGAAAAGAACAAAAGGATATAAGATATATGTTCAAGAATACCGACAAAGCCAAACATCAGGAAAGATAAATTAGAATACCAATCGTATCCTTGGCCAACAGCAAAGCTAAAGTTGCACACTGGCAGCTAGGGAAGCAGGATAAGCAAACATTCCACTAAAATTAACAAGATTCGGTCGATCAGCATGAAAGAAAAGAGGCTTGGCCAGTCCAAGGGTTGAATCAGGAATGCGTGGAGGATCAGATAATGGTGTGAAATAGTGAGACATATCTGACTCAAAGACCCCAGAGGAATGCGACCCAGCCAAAATCCAAGCCTGTAGGCATTGTTCATCATGAGCGGCCGATTTCTCATTATATGCAAGGTCCATCTTCTCTTTCAAAAGTTTAGGGGAGTCTGTAAGGTTCCATTTGAACCCATAGTAGTTTTCAAAAAACAAATTACAGATTTCATAGAAGAAAAGGTACCTGATTTAACTTTCTCAGGACGTTCAGAAGGAACTTTGACAAGGGTCTTGCGTTTTTTCTTAGGGGTGGTCTTCTGAGCGGCCGAAGGAAGGTTAACCAAAAGTGGGAGAGTCGATTCGGCTGGCACATTCAGTCGAGACACATAGACAGATAGATCTGAGGCAAAAGCATAGCTGAAATAGCTAGACCACCAAGTGTGAAAAGCTGGAGATGATAAAGGTTTGTTAGGACAATGGGAAATAGAGAACTCAGCGGCGAAACTCTCAAAATATTGGTTCACATGGTTGATGTCCTCAGATTGAGCGATAATGGTTCTGAGGTATAGAGGCCAATTCAGAGAGACAAAGGCATCAGCTGGAACGGTTTGGGCAAACCCAAACTGCAGAGACAATAAATTCAGGAACTAGACTTCCATGCCAAATTCTGATTGCGGTCAGGCGTCCCTTCCTCTAGAGACCCAAAATGCAAGTCTCGACAGACCAGATAGGAAGCCCAAATTGAATTCAGTTTAGAAACGATCGAAGGATCATCGAAACTTTCAAAGAGACTGAGGTTAAGGAATTTGGAATGACCGGATTCAACAGATAAAGGAAAGAAAAGCATATCTGAACATTGGGGGGAAGAGTAAAAAAGAACTGGAAGGATTCAACGAAGGAACGTGGTAGAATATTGGCATTCAATCATCGTTGTCCACGGAAATGCAGATTGGAAATATACACCATGGCCGATTTAGCAAAAAACCTTGGGAAATATTCCTAGATCTAGAAATGCAGAAGCCATAAAGGGCCACCCACAGAGGCAAGATTCCAGCTGGAGAGATTGAAAAGACCGCAATAAAGTTGAGATAAATAAAAAAGAGCCAAAGCAAGATGACGGCCACCAGCTAAAGCAATTGCGACACAAGTGTACTCCTTAGTGAGCTGGCCAGAAGCCACACACAAATTACGACACAAGAATATCAGCAGAAAAGAGCAATGCTCTTCAATATCAAGAACAAGAGATTTTTTCTTCTCCTTGAGCATGACGGTGTCGTAGGCAACTCAAGCATTATAGTTATAAAAAAAATATTGGAGGGGAGATTACCATCAACTGACTCACCGAATGGAGTCAGGCAGGTGAGAGCATAAACATCAACATCGGTTAGCCCTATAGCACCACATGGAAGATGAAAGGTATGGGTAGAGCGAGACTAGAAACATACCAAGGCAACAAGCCTGTGATGGGCCATGGAGAGCTCGAAACGAGATCCCTAGATTAGTTCAAAAATACCCACATACTTCCAAAGATTAGAAAAGAAGAGAGACAGACGATCGATCCATGAAACCCAGTCTGCATTAGCCTTCGGCCAGGATCTTAAGGAACGACAAACAGTCCAGGCTTGCCAATCTAAAAAATAGCATCGGCAAGGAAACTTTCGCCCAAGCATCGGAGGAAAATAAATTGAAAAACAGAAGCTAGATGTGGAGTAATCTCCAGTAAAGACGGGCCTAGAGTAAGAGAATCCTCATAGGGAACAATGATTTGTTGATCGGTGCAAGAAGAGAACAAAGAAGGGGAAGACGATTCGTGAGAACTGATAGACGCCATTAGAGAACTCAAGCAAGAACTGAAGGAAGAACCGAGGAAGAAGAAGATGGAAAGGTGGTAAGAAAGGTGGTCAGGGATTGCTTTCCAAATTCAAAAAGGTGAGATTTGGTTGGCTTAATGATTATCTCTGCGTTCCAAAGCCACCTAGCTATATCTTCTCTTGTCAATTCAAAGGATTACCTTTTGAAATGACAAGAGAAGGGGGGCAATATTTAGGTCGAATCTAGACCATCAAGGCCAGATCGGACTGCAGGAAATGCTAACTCCATCTGGGTCTTGACCAAGCTAAAGATCGAAGGATTAGTGCTGGGCCCAGACTGGTACAAGGCAGAATATGGGCCCAAATTGTGATCAAGGCAAAACGCTGGCCCAACAACTAGGAAACAAAATTTGTATTAGTGGGCTAGGTGTCAGCAAAAGAAGAGAGATAACGACCCATCATCCATAAACCGTCAAACGGTTGCAATGGATGGTTATAAGAAGGAATCGGCCAAGACGAAAAAGGTTTCCACAGCAAATCAACTCGAAAGCTACACATAGCTTAATCATTGATCCCCAGTGACCACTAGTTAGCCCTTAGTTTCTGCAAGGATCCTGCTGCATCTACTTCTTACTTCGAACTAAGTTTCTCTTAGAAGAACCCTCTAGTTGGTAACGGAGGAACCCTAGTATGGAGACTTATAGATCCCCTCTTGATAGTCCCTTGCATGCTGATCTATGCACCCGTGAAGTAGTGTCCTATATTATTATTATTTTTGGGTTTTTAAAGTTTAAGGTTCATCTCTTTCTTTTTTAAAGTTATTATTATGGGTTTTTTAACGTAAGGTATATGCACAAGTTGAGAATGATGGTTTAGTGAGTTGAAAAAGTCTTTGTAAGGTTTGACCTTACTTTTAAGAACATTTTAAGATTTAGTGATTTTTTTCAAATTAGAGATTGGATTGCCCAAAATACCCTTCCCTGACACACTGAGACATGTTTTGAAAATATCGCTTTTGCCCCATCTTCTTCCTCATCAGTTTCACCCCTTTCATCCTCTCTCTCTCTCTCTCTCTCTCTCTCTCTCTCTCTCTCTCTCTCAGCTCAACGAACGATAATAAGACGCAGACATGGAAAAGAAACTCCTCACCCATCTCAGACAGTGTCAGCACTCTCCAATTCATTCTTGTTATGAGATCCCGCACCTAAATCCGCACTGGCCACCATTGCTCACAGAATTGGGGGAAAACCCTAGTATGGCTTCGAATGTAGATCGTAATGTAGATCTAGAAGAAACCCTAACGCGGAGAGAAGACGCAGGCATGGGGATGAAGCTCCTCATCCATCTCGGATAGTGTCGACGAGGTGTGAAGCTTCCTTCGTTTCTGAGAACCCATCGAAAGCCCCCAGAGCTTGTGGTCTCTCTTATTAATGATGTTTTATTCCTTGCCTCCTCACCACCTCAATCAATCAACGCTAAAAAAATCTCCTTGTTCAGTAAAAACATGGAGAATTCTTGAATGCAAAAAATAATAATAAAAAAAGTCCAGCACAACAAGAAAGAGAAACGAAGGGGAAAAATGAGAGAGGGAGAGAGGATTCAACAACAGAGAACGAATAGAAGAAACGTGATCCTTTGAGATTCCAAAGGATAAGATGCTAATAGTTTCACAGGGATGATTGTATCATTTCTTGGCAATCAAATGTTCCCATGGTTGGGAAGTCCATGAAATAGGCATAAATTCTGTTAGAACATGAATTGTTCAGAAATTGTTACAAAAAACAACAAATTGTCTGCTTCTATAGCAACTTGTTGTATTTTATAACAGTTTGTTATTCATAATAACAAATTACTGTAGATTCTCTCTCTCTCTCTCTCTCTCTCTCTCTCTCTCTCTCTCTCTTTCCTAGGTTGTTGAGGAGATATCTAGGAAGATGAGCTTCATGCCATCACTGATTTTAAAACTAATACCAACATGTCCTTACTTGAAGATGAGAAAATGATTTTGTGAGTCATTTGGATTCATTTGGCGTGATATCTTCTATCTGGGGTTTCGTTTTCTTTCCTATTTGAGTGTTAGATTTCTTCTCAAGATCTCTAATGGTGGGTTTCGTGTTGGGAAAAATATTTCTGAAAATCTGCATTTTTTGTCTCTAATGAGATTGAAACCTAGAGTTTTTTGTGGTTATCTTATATTTTCATAGTTTTTGTGTTTCTGATCGGCGTGTATTGTACATCAATTGGAATCCAATGTTTTGGGTTCTTGTATGAACAAGTTAAAGGTTTGAATTAGAGCTAGACATCTCTTTATCTTCTTTTTCTTTCTCCTCTTTTGGACGAAAAAAAAATCTTCTTAAAATGCAAAAGCTCTCTGCGTCAATGGAAGAATCCTTGATTATGTTGTTCGAATGTCTCTAGTAAAGTAAAAACTCCTGAGCAAAGCTAAGTTCAAAATTTTGCCTGAATCTCTGCGGGTTTTCCCTCCTTCAGATGGGGTCTTCATTTTGAAATCAGAGATTTGATTCCCGTCACGTTGAGCTGAGAGTGAGAGAGAAGATAGGGAATGGGGCAAAAATGATATTTTTAAAACTTAGAAAGGGGGTATTTCGGGTAATTTATTCTCTAATCTGAAAAAAAAAAATCACTTAATCTTAAAAAGTTCTTAAAAGTAAGGTCAGACTTTACAAGACTTTTTCAACTTACTAAACCATCATTCTCAATTTGTGCATATGCCTTAGGTTAAGAAACCCTATTATTATTATTTTTTTGTAAGCTTTAGTATTTTGGATTTATATTTCATTTTAGGGTTTTAGGTTAAAATTTTAAGATTATAATTTTTAATACTCATAATTTAAATTTATATCATTTTTATTTTAACTTTATTTTTAACGATTTTTGTTTTCGAGCTTGTCAAAAGGGGCTCTGCATCCTCTACAGGTTAAGACTTGCAGCAATCCATACATCACCGTTGGATTGCTGCCACGTGGAGTTAACCTTTAACGTCAAATGTAACAGTGTTTTAAAATATATTTTTTATAAAAATATAATACCTTCCTCTTAGCTTCTTTTCTCTCAGTCGACTTCTCTCTTCTTGGTCTCCCTCTCATTTTAAGAGAGTAGAGAAGAGGTCGACCTCTTCTCAGTCAACCTCTTCTCTACCCTTCTTGTATCTCAGTGTCGAGGCCAAGTGCAAAACGGTTTCCAAACTTCAGAAGGCTCCGCATCCTCTAAGAACAGGTATGTTATTTGCTATTTTTTCTTATTTGTTCATGCATGCTCATCTAGAGAAATGCTTGTTTGTTTTTTGTTAAAATGAGTCTAAGGGAACCCCCTCTTTGCATTGTGTACCCAGGGTTAATGAATCACAGGGTACCCATAGCATTAAGAGGGGGTACCCTTGGCTTAATTTTTAAGCATGTGGTACCCTGTGCATTATTAA
>JAUPMG010025990.1:0-14911 GCA_031762675.1 Pachysandra terminalis | reverse complement strand
AAGTTTTGGGAAAGCTTACACAAGGCATTGGGAACACAGTTGAATTTCAGCACTGCATTTCACCCTCAAACAGACGGACGAATGGAGCATGTTAGCCAAGTTCTGGAAGACCTACTCCCAACATGTATTTTGGACTTTAAAGGGAGTTGGGAAGACCACCTATCACTTGTAGAATTCTCATACAAAAACAGCTACCAATCTTCTATGGTATGGAACCGTTTGAAGCCTTGTACGGAAGACCCTGCAGATCCCCTTTGTGCTGGAATGAAGAAAACGCACATGTTGCCTTAGGACTAGGAATCATCGCTGAAACAACTGAAAAGATTAAGTTAATCAGGGAGAAACTTCACGTGGAACAACACCGTCAGAAAAAGTATGCCGTTGTAAGAAGAAGAGATCTGGAGTTCATGGTAAGAGATTGGGTATTCCTTAAGGTTTCACCAACCAAAGGAGTATTCAAATTTGGGAAGAAGGGTAAACTATCACCGAGGTTCATTGGACCCTTTGAGATATATGAATAGCATAGGTAGCTTACAAGTTGTTACTTTCGTCTAGCTTAGACCAAGTACACAACGTGTTCCACATCTCAATGTTGAGGAAGTACCACCCAGATGCAACCAGTGTTATTGATTGGGAGATAGTAATAGTAATGGAGGATGCTATGTATGAGGAATATCCGATACAGATTCTAGACCATAAGGAGCAAGTTTTGCGAAGCAAGGTGATACTGTTAGTGCAAGTTCTTTGGAGCAATCATGGAACATTAGAAGCTACTTGGGAACTTGAAGCCGACGTTCGGGAGAAGTATCCACAGATATTTGAGTAAGGTAAGCGAATTTTGAGGACGAAATTGTCTTAAGGAGGATAGAGTGTAATAACCCAACTAGTTTAGTGTAATTAATAATAAGGTTGATGTGTAATTAGTTAGAAAATAGGGACTAATTTAAAATTTTTAGTATAAGCTACTTAGTTGACTTTGACCAATTATGATTGGGGGGGAGCACAATAGACTATCTAGAGTGCATCATGCACGATCATAATCTCAAAGTTAAACCAATGGCTGAGATTATGCAGGAATAATTAAACATAATTAAAGGTCAAGATTAAAAGGCAATAAGACTTAGAATTTACAGGGATAGAAAGATAAATCCTAATCTAAATAGGATAGGACTTAGATAATGTTTAAGTTGTATTAGGACTGCTGTTTTTCCTAATCAAAGGTGTAGATTAACTAATTAAAATCCAAGGGCTGGGATTAGAGACAAATCCTAAACTATGACTAACCTACCTAAACCTTGGTTTGGTCGTCCAAACCATTAATCTGAAAAACTCAATTGAGATCTGAAGCTAAGGAAGAAGAAGAACTGTTCAAACATGAACTGGGATGAAGAAGAACAAGGATTCGCGCATTATGCAAGGTAAGTAACATCAATTTCGTTTACAGTCTTGATTTGAATTAGGTGATATTCCATATTCAAAGAATATGACATTCCCCATCGAATTCAATTCAAATAAAACACTGTTCTTCATAAAAACTTGAACTTTTTAACATTAATCTTTCTAAGCAAGGTAACTTTGATTTCTGATTGATATTTTGATTTGGTTAGTTTTGGAATTAAATTTGAATATGAGTTTAGGTTGATAAAAAGTGCTAATTATGATTTAAAATACAAAAATTACGCCTAATCCCTGTTTCGGGCAAACCGGTGACTTGCCGGTTAGTCCGCCGGTTTCACCCAGATGAGTCCAGTAGACCTACAGGTGTGCCGGAACCCTACCAGTTCCCAAAAACCTATTGTAACACCGTGGATAGCCTGCCGGAGGGCCAGCCGGTGTGCCGGCCATCCTACCGGTGGCCACCCTGTGAATTTTTGGAATATGTGACCTTCTGTCTAGCTGGCCGGACGGCCAGCCAGTTTGCCAGTTGGTTTTTGACCCTGTAACTTGTTATTTTGGCCTCTGTCTAGGCTGCAAGATAGCCAACCGGTGCGCCGGTTTGCTCACCGGTCAGCCATAGACCACTTGATATAATGTGTTGTTTGGACCTGCCTAGGCAACCGGCAGACCAGCCGGTGTACCGGCCAGCCTGCCGGTCAGCTCATGTTGGGTTGTTTTGTATGTTTTGTGATTATAATTGATTGTTGGATGGATTATGATGAATGATATATTAATTTTGATGGTAATATGTGATATTAATTAAATATTGATTTACTTGTTGGATTATTCATTATGATTTATCATACCTTATGCATTGTTTGGTTTATTGGGATAATATGATGATTTGAATCATGCCTTGAGCCTCGTATATGGTATTGAGAGTTATTGCACATCAGTACACAAGCTGTATGATTAGTTAATGTGCACAAACACTACACAATGCACAGCATATCCAATCTGAGTTAATGACCATATTCTGGTCATATACTAGACCCACCATCAGACTTCACTTATAATGAAGTTTCTGATTTAATTTGAGTGAAACATGACTTGGACATCATGATTTGGTAAGGAAGTCCCGAATGGACAAACATTATCGGTTGCGAGATTGGCTACCCCAATGTACCCCAGTTCTTATCATCTAGATAGCGTATTATTATATGTAACTGAAGCCAAATAAAATTCTGTTGGCATTCGCCTTATGTAATGCTCACTGAGGTTTGTCCTATTTATGTGACACCTTGGATTTTTGCATTTCCCTAACCCCAAATAAGTGGGAGATTTGTGCCCTTTTGGTCGAAACCCCTCAAAACTATGATGCGCACATGGAATATCTTACTGAGAGTGGCTCTGTATGAGGGGACGGATCGAGAAGACGTCTTGCTCAGTAATTGATTGGTCTAGTGTGGGACTTACAGTTTTTGAGTTCTAAACAACATGCATATTTACACAGCATGATATTTAGCATGGATCACACATGGTGATCAACATGTTTTGTTGCATGAGCATGCATTCATGCATTAATAATTTGAACATGCATATCATATTCTGCATATTCACCATGATTAATATTGTTTTCATGTTATATCTTTGCATATTGATATAGACCCTATTTCTTGTTAAGGTTGTTACATAATCGACTTTACTTACTGGGCTAAGTGTAGCTGACGTCTTATGACAAACATTTCAGGTAATTTAGATGAGGAAATTATTGATATTGGAGAGCAAGATGAATACCTTTATTGTGAACATGCTGGAACTAGTCAAGGGGTGGACTGATTTTTACGTGACGTTTTGCTATCGGATTTTCCGTTTTATTTCATAGATTAGATATTATGTATAGGGTTAGGAATTTGGATTTTTACTTGAAATAGGACTAGACTATTTTCTTTTCCGCTGCGAATTTTATTCATTGTTATGGATGTAATAGATAGGTTATCTTTTACTTATTTTTCAGTAAAAATAGATTCTTTTGAATTTTACTAAATTTCTGTAATTTGGTTTGATATTGATTACCACTCTCGATTCCGATTAGGGTGAGATTCACGGTTCGAACATTTGGGTTCTTACGAGAATTTTCTTAAGTTTGGGTCGTGACAAAGTTGGTCTGCCCAATTTGGGTTATTTGAATTGAATAAGTGTGTTGTAGTTCTTTCTAAGTTAATATATTGATTGAATGATGATTATGATTATTTTCATGACTTGAATTGATAGTTAATTGCACTGATTTACTATTTATTATGCTTACAATATACACCATGATTAACGTGAGTTCTTTGATTATCATGATGACTTATGCCATTATTTAAACCTTATATTTTCATTCTTGGTGTTATTACACAATTGTACACTCAATTGCATACCTAGTTAGTGTGCACTATCACCCCTCATGCACAACATAACCTATTGGTATTAATGACCATATTCTGGTCATGTACTAGGCTTTGACTTCAGACTTCGCTTATGTTGAAGATTTGATCAGACTTTAGTGAATCATGATTTGGTGAGGAAGTCCCGGATGGACTGATTTGCATGTGTTGAGGGACTGATCGTCCCAATATACCAATTTATTTCTGGTGAGGTTGATAATCCCAATATTCCGCATTATATTCATCTCGATAAACGTATCCTAATACATGACGGATGCCGAGTGAAATTCTGTTAGTAGATCGGCTAATGTACGGATCACAAAGGAGAAGTACACCTAGGTGGCCCCTTGGGATATTCCCAATGATTGAAAATAACAGAGGCGCTTGTGACCTCTAGGTCGAACATCCTAGAAACTATGATGCGCACATAGAATAGTACAATTATCTCATTACCGTATATAAGGGGATGAATTCACTACAGTGGAACATTCTTTGGTATTGGAATTAGATCGGATGTGGAACATACACTAATCGAATGCTAAACAGTATGCATGTTGCACAGCATATGTCTTTTCATTGATCACATTTGGTGATCACCACTTTCTTTTATTTCTGCAAGGGCATGCATTGCATTCATTAATAACTGAACCGGCATTCATATTGCATTGCATTGACTATCATATGTTCACATTTTGTTTCATATTATCTGCTGTTTTGTTTATGGTGTATCATTGGGTAGCGGTATTGACCATATTCGCATTAAAAATGTATTTTAATTTATTTACTTACTGGGCTAAGTGTAGCTGACACTTTTGCGCAATTTCAGGTAATTTAGTAGAAGAGTATGAGGAACTGTACCTTTTTTGCGAACATTGCTGGATTTGATGAAGCGTGGATTATTTTCTACTTGAGAGTTTCACAATCAAATTTATCGGTTTATTTCTTAGATTAGATATGATCTATAGGGTTAGGGATTTGATTTAAATTTGGAAATAATATGTAATTATTTTCTTTTCCGCTACTAATTCAATAAGTGTTTTGGATGTAATAACTTAGTTTATATTTTGAATATTTTCAGTAAAGTATATTCCTTTAAAGTTTCATTGATTCATATGGTTTGGCTCTATATTGATTACCACTCCCGATTCCGGTTGGGGTGAGAGTCACGGTTCGAACCTAAGGGGTTCCACGTGAATTACCTTAAGTTTGGGTCATGAAAAAGTTGGTATTAGAGCCAAAGTTTTCAAGTTTTAAATCAAATTCCAAACATTTTTGTTTGCCGATATTTTAAAAGTTTTCAAGGTGCTGATATTTTAAAGCTTTCTGTGTGGTAATTGTTATTACTGACATTGGCTGCTAACTTATGTGTGGGCAGATTTCTTTCTTCTTAAATAGATTTCTCATCAACCTATTTTCAGAATGGCTGATAACTTCAAGATATTCCCCGGAAAGATTGATGATCAGGTAATAATTTAAGGTAAGTCTCTACAACTTTTCTGGTTAGGACGTCGTATTTCGAGGACGAAATTGTCTTAAGGAGGGTAGAATGTAATAGCTTGAACTTTTATAGGGCTTAATTCTTAATTAATGATAAATATAGGGGTAATTTAAAAATTTAGTAATATAGTTACACCTTTGACTTTGATTGATTGTGATTGGTGGGTTGCACAATGGGAAACTAAAGTGTTTCACACACAATCATAACTCTTTGAGTTATAACGTGTAACTAAGTTATGTTATGGACATTTTAATCATAATTTAAAAGCTAATAAGTACTATAACCTAAGGTAATTAATAAAATAAAACTATTGGTTATAGAAAAAGGTCATTTCAGCTTAAATGGAAAACTGGTTTAATAGATTAAACTAAAACTAACCAACCAAGACCTAGCTCTAATAATTATTTATTTGGAATTAAGTAAAGCCCAATAGGATTTAAGCCCAACTAAAACTTAAGCCCAATTAGCCTAATTAAATAGGTAGTTTTCATGCTAATTAAAAAATAATAATTAAAAGTCATGCTATAATACAACTAGAACATTAGACTAAGGTTAGAACACCCACTAATATTCCTAATATAATTAGAAGACTTAAAAATCAATGGTTAGGATTAAACTGACTAATCTAAAGGTCAGGATTAAAGATAATAGAACCTAATCTAATTAGGATAAGATTAGATAACAACAATCATTAACTCACACTAGAACTAGATCACCTCTCATTTAAATGTTGTAAATTAATTTATCTAATCTAAGGGTTAGGATTAGAATCTTAATCCTAAACAAACTTAACCTTTAGACTAACTAAGAAACAACTTTAAAAACTATATGCTCATGGTCTTGGTCCTCCAAACCAAAATCTAAAAATCTGAGAAGATAGTTGGAGATGGAAAGGTAGTGGAAGAACAGTTCAGACTTGAACTGGATTGAAGAAGAGGAAGATCCAAAGCGACAAGCAAGGTAAGTAATTTCGATTACGTTATATTTTTTAATTGGATTAGGTGATATGCCATTTTCTTTGAATATGACATAGCACATTGAATTCAACTCAATAATGAAATGTTTTTCATAAAACTCAAGCATTCTAAGTTGAATTAGTCCAAGAAAGGTAAGGTGGTTGTTTGATTATTATTTTGATATGGTTTTGTTTGAAATTGATTTTAAATATCAGTCTCTGTTGAAATAAATTGCTAAATACGGGTTGAACTATAAACATCATGTAAACTTGTTTGTTTCTGGTTTGATTTTTGAATTAGGGCTAATTTTGTCATTAGTTTTAGTTAAATCCACCAATCCCCAATAAAACTTAGTACTTTTAGACTAAAGAAACATTTGATCATGATAAAAAAAAACTTCTCTTGTGCAGATCTAAGAAATTTTAGAAAATAAATGAGAGAGACGTGAACTCACAGAGAGAGGAAGGTTAACGATTATGACGGACGCGGAGGAGATCTTCGTCCAGCATGGTGGAGGAAACCTTTGTCAAGCATGGCGGAGGAGAAGAGGATTCTCTCAGAAGCAAATTTCACAAAGAGAGAGAGAGAGAGAGAGAGAGATTATATGGCGACGGCAATGGGAACGGTAATGACGACAGCAACGAGCGACGGTAATGGCAACGACGACGTCGATTAATGCAACAGCGACGATAACATGGGAGCAGGAAGAGAAAGAGATAACGCGGGAGCGGGAAGAGAAAGAGATAACGCGGGAGCAAGAAGATAAAGAGAAAGGGAAAAAGGGGTTTGTCGCGAGGTTGAAGAAAAAAACCCTTGTTCGGCAGTTTTATAAATTTTGCTGACTATTATGCCTTTATCAGCGGTTTTATGTAAACTGTCGTCTATAGAAAATAGCTTTCTCAGCGGTCCTAAAAAAACCGCCTACTATTTTTCCTATATCGGCGATCTAAATTAAACCACCATCTATGTACCAGATCTGTCTCGGCGGCCCCTTATAAACCGCCTTCCATAGTTACGTTATCTCGATAGTTTTATATAGACCGCCGAGATAGGCTTACTAATTTCCCGCGCGTAAGGGGTTTAGCTGGGTTTCTTCCGTGCTATAGGGGTTTATCGGTGGTCTAAAAAAAACTACCAGGATAGAAACAATAGACGACGGTTTTTATTAAGCAGCTGTTAAATTCCGCCGGTAAAAGCCCATTTTTTGTAGTGTGCGATTGTGTTCGCACTAAAATTGTGGAAGCATTATCTATATGGTGAAGACTTCAAACTCTTTACTGATCATAAGAGTTTGAAGTATCTGTTTACTTAAAAAGAGTTGCATATGAAACAGAGGAGCTGGATGGAGTTAGTCCACGATTATGTTACTACTCTTCAGTATCATCTGGGTAAAGCAAGTGTAGTTGCAGATGCTTTGAGTAGAAAATCCCGGAATACACTAGCTTGTTTGTTAAGGTAAGAACAGAATCTGGTTAAAACTTTTAGTGACTTCAACATTCGATCTAAAGAGAAAAGAAGGAATGGACTATTATTGAGCTTAGTGGCAAGACCGTCTATCTTAGATAAAATTGTTGAAGGATAGAAAACTGATGATGAAATACAGTTGTGGGCAACAGATGAGTCGACGCCTGACTGGGTAGTACAATCAGATGGAATAATCAGATATAGAGGAGGAATATGTATTCCTATGGAAGAGACCATTCAGAATGAGATTCTAGAGGAGGTACATAAGTCTAAATATTTCATTCCTCCTTGAGACACGAAAATATACCGTGATCTAAAGAAAGCATATTGGTGGTCAGGGATGAAAAGAGACGTAGCTAGATTCATATCTCGGTGCCTTACTTGTCAGCAAGTCGAGGCAAAACACATGAAAATGGCTGGTTTGCTTCATCCGTTTCCAATAGCAGAATGGAAATGGGAACATGGGACAATGGACTTTATTGCGGGACTGCCAAGATCCAAATCAGGGAGTGACTCAATCTGGGTGATTGTAGACAGATTAACTGAGTTAGCTCATATCTTGTCAGTAAAGACCATAGCATCGAGAGATGAAATGCCACGGTTATATGTCAAAGAGATAGTCAGATTACATGGAGTGCTGGTTAGTATTGTGTCAGATAGAGATACTAGATTCACATCTGAGATTTGTGTGAGTTTACAGAAGGCATTGGATACTCAATTACATTTCAGTACCGCCTTCCACCTATAGACGGATGGGCAAACCAAAAGGGTTAATCAAATACTTGAAGATATGCTTAGAGCCTGTCTACTAGACTTCAAAGTGAATTGGAGTGATCACCTATCATTGGATGATTTTTCCTATAATAATAGTTACCAATATAGTATTGGTATGGCACCATTTAAGGCTTTATACGGAAGAACATGTAGGTCACTTGCGTGCTGGACTGATCTGGGTGAAAGTAGCATGCTTGGGTTGGAAATCATCCAAGAAACCATATAAAAGGTGAAGATAATCAGAGAAAGATTTTTAGCAGCTCAAAGTCGACAAAAGAGTTATGCAAACGGTAGGAGACGGGAGTTAGAATTTGAGGTTGGCAATCATGTGTTCTTAAAGGTCTCACCTATGAAGGGTGTGATGAGGTTTGGTAAGAAGGGAAGCTTGCACCTCGTTTTATTGGACCATGTGAGATACTTGAACATCTAGGTGACGTTGCATACCGTCTCGCATTACCATACCGGTTAGGAGTAGTTCATAACGTATTCCATGTATCCGTATTCCATGTATCTATGTTGAGAAAGAATGAGCTGGATCCAATTCATGTGATTGACTGGATTGAATTGCCACTTAGAGATGAAGTAACTTATGAAGAGGAACAGGTAAGGATTATGCATTGGAAAGAACAGATCCTAAGGACAATGACCATCCCTTTAGTCAAAGTACAGTGGACTCACCATGACGAGGGAGAAGCATCATGGGAACTGGAATCCGAAATTCAGAAACGATACCCGACATTATTGGAGAATCAAGGTATGTATAATTTCGGGATGAAATTCCTTTCAGGGAGGTGGAATGTAGTGACCTTGACCATAACTCTCATTTTAATGATTAAATCCTATTTAATCATTTAAATGAACTTTAGGAGTTAATTGGTAAGATATTGGCTGAATAGAACTAAACTGTAATTAAGTTGAATTATTGAGTAGCTTATGGAATTTTTATGAATTCAAGAGATTTGGGCTTGGGCCCCAAAGCTTAAGTGAAATTGGATCATGGGCTGGTCGTTTGGCCCATAGAAGGGAGGTGAGGACATTTTAGACCTTTCACCTTATTTTGAATCTATTGGTGGTGGGAAAGCCCCACTAACTCCACATTCCTACGTACAAAGTAGTGGGAAAGTAACCACCAAGGAGGGAGAAGCTTGAACCAAGGAAACGAAGGAAGGAAAAAGAGGGAAGACGAATTCCAAAAATTCTGAGTAAAGGAAGAAGGAGAAGAAGCGGAATAACGAAGAGGAAGTTCCTTTCAAGCAAATCTAGGAGATAAAGTTCAGAAAAATCCAACCTTAAAAGAGGTAGGAATTTTCATAGTTCTACGGTAGGCATGTTTATAGAATATGATGAAGCTATACCATAAAGCATATGGATCATGTAGTTGAATGTAATTGAATTTTATTTATAACCATGTATTTTCCATGTTGTGTGAAGATTGGGTTTTTAGAAAGAATTTCACATTTTGAGTTTTGTTCATGAACATTGAGGATTTATTGGGTTTAAGTTTGTATAAATGTTAGGTTTTGATTATAACATGTTAATGTGGTTTGTGTTAATATAATTCATGAGTTTTATGCTTTAAATTGTCTAAAATTTGGTACACGAAATTTTGGGCACGAAGCCCTAGAGAAAAATTAAAAATCTGGGCTGAATTGCCTGCTCGGCAGCTACCGAGGTTGCTGTCGAGCAAGGCCAAGTCTCGGAACCTGCTCCGAGCCTTGGCAACTACCGAGGCTGCTGCCAAGGGAGATCGGCAAGAAAATATGAAAGCCCCAGGAAGCCATTTAGAATATGTGTGTGTGCGAAATGCCCCGTACAAGATTTTGTGCAATAAATTGTGTAAACTGCCTAGTTTCAACATGAAATTTATTACCTATGCTGTGACGTTATGTATTCCTGTGATTTTAGTGGTTGTATTATGATATGAATGCTATGGTATGAAATTAAAATATACAATGATCTTGGTTTGATTAACTGCTATGCAAATTGTGAGTATGTCTCTTATTTATCTTTAGAACTGCATAGTATTAAGAATGATGCTTGAGGCAGTCACTGGTGATCTTTGTGTTGTGTGTAAATAAGATGTTTGTACTGCTTGATTTTTTGTTCATGAAGGTGAATTTCCTACCTTGGTTAGATCCTGAAACAAAAGATGGCAACTTATCCTACCTAGGATTTCATTCCATGAAAGGAAAGATGGCATATTTCCTGCCTTGGGTCCCATTCCGTGAAAGGAAAGATGGCACATTTTCTGCCTTGGGCTGTAGTCCCTGAAAGGAAATATGGTGGCATTCTACTTTGGGTTGTATATGATTACTAACAGTTACATAGTTGTCATAGTGTCGGTAAGGCTTGGCCTAACCACTCTTGCATATGCAATGTGCCACACAAAACAAACACTCATCTCATACAATGCATTGCAAAATATATTTCACTTCTCACATTATACACCACATCACATATTATACATCACATCACACATTATACATCACTTCACTCACCATTTACTTGGCATATGCTGAATCTCTACGAAAATGGAATATGGTTAAATTGGGTGAAATACATGTATACCACGTATGAAATCACTGTATGATGATGTGTTTATAACATGACTGGGCCATGGATATTGATCATGATACTTGTTGAACTTGATTCTAATCATGAGATTGTGGAATTTGTATAATTATATGTAAGATGTATCTATTAGATTATAAGCATGATAAAGACATTGTGAGTGAATTACTTACGTGAATTGTTTGTTTAAACTAGCATGAATGAATTGTTCTGTTATATGACTATGAAAGTATTTATTGTATTGCTATGGAGTTTTCCTATTGAGCTCCCAAGCTCATTCCTATGATGAAACTGGTGAACACCTTGAGTGATGTGGACTTAATGGAGGGACTCTGTAGTGTAGACATATTTATAGACTATGTTCTATTTTATGCTTTTGAACCCCTGTGGGCAATGTGGTTGTAATCATATAATAGTTATGGGTACTTTAGACATTGTGGGTTATTTTGTAATGATACTACTAAGGATCAAACTTTCGTTGGTTTGTTTATTATGCTCTATGAGAACATGATATTGTTTGAGTATGTGATTGGTTTGGCAACCACATCCATTGGCTCTGATACCAATCTGTCACGCCCCCATCCGAGATATCGGATCTCAAGGATTTCAAAGGGATTGACCTCCAGATCAACTGAAAAGCTAAAAATATAACATAGTCTATAAACAAGTCTACCCTCCAGAGTCCCTCGAACAAGTCCACATCACTCGAGGTGTTCACCTATTTCATCATAGGAATAATCTTGGGAGTTAAATAGGAAAACTCCATAGCAATACAATAGATACTTTCACAGTCGTATAACAAAACAATTCATTCATGCAAGCTTAAACAAATAATTCTCGTAAGTAATTCACTCACAATGTCTTTATTATGCTTATAATCTAATACACACATCTTACATATAATTATACAAGATTCCACAGTCTCATGATAAAAATCAAGTTCAACAAGTATCATAATCAATATCCATGACCTCGTCATGTAATAAACACATCATCATGCAGTCATTTCACACATGGTATACAGCTATTCCACTCAATTTAACCATATTCCATTTCCGCAGAGATTCAACATATGCCAAGTAAATGGTGAGTGAAGTGATGTATAATGTGTGATGTGGTGTATAATGTGAGATGTGAAGTATATTGTGCAATGCATTGTATGAGATGAGTGTTTTTTTTTGTGTGCCACATTGCATATGCGATAGTGGTTAGGCCAAGCCTTACCGACACTACGACGACTATGTAATTGTTAGTAATCATTGCTTCCAGGAAATACAACCCAAGGTAGAATGTCGCCATATTTCCTTTCAAGAAATACAACCCAAGGCAGGAAATGTACCATTTTTCCTTTCAAGGAATGGTACCATAGGCAGAATAGCCGCCATCTTTCCTTTCAGGGAATGGGACCCAAGGCAGAAAATATGCCATCTTTCCTTTCAGGGAACGAGATCCTAGGCAGGATAAGTTGCCCTCTTTTCTTTCAGGATCTACCCATGGTAGGAAATTCAACTTCACAAACACAAAATCAAGCAGTACAAACATCTTATGTTACACACAACACAAGGATCACCAGTGAATGCCTCAAGCATCATTCTTAACACCATCCAATACTAAAGATAAATAAGAGACATACTCATAATTTGCTCAGCAGTTAATCAAACCAAGATCATTGTATATTCTAATTTTATACCACATCATTAATATCATAATACAACTACTAAAATCACAGGAATACATAACATCACAGCATATGTAGTCAATTTCATGTTGAAACTAGACAGTTACACAATTTATTTCAAAAAAGCTTGTACAGGAATTTCACACACAAACCAAATGCACACACACACAAATCTTCCATGAAGTCTCTCTCTAATTGGAGCTGGGTAGGTGCTCAGTAGCAAGTCCCGAGACTTGGCCTTTCTCGACAGCAACCTCAGCAGCTGCCGAGCTTCCTGCTAAGTAGGCAATTCAGTCTAGATTTTCAATTTTTCTCTAGGGCTTCGTGCCCAAACTTCCATATACCAAATTTTTGACATTTTAAGCATAAAACTCTTGAATTATATTAACACAAACCACAATAAATGTTATAATCAAACCAAACATTTGTACAAACTTAAACACAATAAATCATCGATCTTATGAACAAAACTCAAAACTTGAAATTCTTTATAATAACTCAATCTTTACACAACATGGAAAATACATGGTTATAAACAAAATTAAAGCATATGCAACAACATGATCCTATATGCTTTATGCTATAATATTTTAACTATATGTATGATAAGAACCTTGATAGTGAACTATATATGTACTATGTAGGATGAATTGTATGATTGAATCTTTTTCATTATATGACTGTGAAAGTATCTATTGTATTGCTATGGAGTTTTCCTATTGAGCTCCCAAGCTCATTCCTATGTTGATACAGGTTACCTTCTGGAACGAAGTTGATAGTGATGAACTACAAAACACGGGGGATTTAACGACAGTAATTAATGGCGGTCATATAAAGACCGTCGCTCTATATAGTTATATCGGCGGTTTTATTAAACCGTTGATATTAATAACCTTTATTGGCATTCTATGTTACGACCGCTAACTAAGTTTGACTATTGGCAGCGGTTTTTAATAGACCGCCGAAGAATATTAGTTTTAGTTCGAGAGTCTACTAAAGACCGCCAACAGAAATTTTTACTAGGCCCGCGGTTTAGTCCCCGAAAAGCCTTTTCTTTCCCGCCCCCTTCCTCTTCCAGCCCTGCGCCTCACTTCTTCCCCTTTCCCTTTCCGTCACCGATTTCCCTCTTCTTCTCGCTCGCCGTTGCTCGCCATCGCTCACCGATTTCTCCTTCCTTCTGGTGAGTTGAGTTTATATTTGATTTTATTTTTTGGTTGTGTTTTCTTGCATCCTGATGAACGCTTGTTGTCGGTTTGCCGCCCTTCCACCATTGCCATTCTCATACAATGAAAGACATTTTAAATCGATTCAACCCTAATTTCTCTTCTGTTCTTTGTTCGAACTAGACGAAGCTTTGAAGGAATATTTTCTTTTCAAGAAATTCTGATTTGTTTCTCAAGATATTTGTCTCCTCGAATTCACCTTTCTTCAATCCAAAAGAAACATTGCAAGGTATCTCCTTGATTCTTTTGTGTTTTCAAGAAATATTTCATGATTTTTTATTTTCATTTTATTAGACATTCGATTCTACATTCTATTTGTGTTTTTTGTAGTCTGATAATGGCAATTGGCAATCATAATTTCCTGCAAATGAAATAAAAATGCGTTTATTGATAATGGTTATGAGAGAAAAAACAAAGAAAAAAAAAAGATTGAGAAAGAAACAGGGTTTTAGGCTTTGGAAAAGAGTGAATGGGAAACCCTAATAGAACTAACTCAATCTAGTTCCCATGTTGGGTTTAGAATGTCCCCACTTTGATTCCCCTCAATGTTTTAAACCATTAACCCAATCATGCTAGTCCTGGGCACAATTGTATAGTTTTGGGATAGCAGGTATGCTTTTGTAAAGCGTCAAAAACTATATTTACATCAACACAGTTTGTAATTCATCAGATCTAATCAAGGCATTGGACCCTATATACCAAATCTCATCTTTGGTATTTGTTTTGATGTGTCAATAATAACCACTCGCAATAGTACGAATCTTTGCAGTTAGGGCTATTTTGAGGGTGTCGAACCTCAAGGATAGGTGGTAATTCTTCATAAATTATTAAATTAATTCCTATTGGTTATGTAAAAGGAAAATAGATTAAGTGGTTGATTTTATTCTAACAATTCCTAGGAAATCAATTTAAAACTAATTAATCTAATGTGATGAAACTAA
>JAUPMG010025950.1:0-14913 GCA_031762675.1 Pachysandra terminalis | reverse complement strand
TTCCGCAATCACTGCAGCACATTCAAAAAGTAATTGCTTAGGAGTAAGAGGTCTACTAGACATGCATGGGCTGGAGATAGGAGGCAGCATTGATACTTCTTTACTGCTACTCATGCTACTGATGTTGGAATCTGAAGATAAAGATTCCTTCGGCGAATTGAGGAGCAGTAGGCTCTTAATGGAATCAGCCCATTCGCCGTCAATTTCAATGCTTTGCTCCGGACCAAATCCATCGTCGTCATCATCTCAAACATCATTATCATTCAGGAGTGCTCTCTCCAGTTCTTGAAGCTTTAACCCAATCTCAACTTCATCGCAGTCCATTTGCTCTGGGCTCTGTCCATCAAAACATTCTGATATAGAATCGGACCGGAAGGCATTAGGTTGTCCCATGGCCATGTATGGAGAGGTAAATGAGTTCTGAGCGGTAATGGAAGAACCTGAGCCAGTGACTGGCTGGTAAGAAGCAGAAGCATCTCGAGCGCAGAATGCAGTTGCCGGAATGCTAGAATTAGAAGGACTAAGAAACTCGATCTGTGAGGCAGCAACTTCGGTAGGATAGTCAGAGAAGTATTTCTGATCATAATAACTCTCATGGCAGTAAGGTTCTATCCCATACTTGAATTTTTGTTTATCTCTGAAGATTTTGGCCTCTCTGTATGATGCAGAAGATGGGCCTGCGGGCCTAATTAAAGACATTGTATTGTTATTGATCAACAAAGTTTCCAAGAAAAATCGCCATACCACAAAGTTCAGTCAGTACGATAACTTGGTCCCATTGGAAATGAGTGTTCATCACCATTAACTGTAAAAATTACTGAACGTCTCTCTTACTGTGTCTTACTTCTCATGTTGGAGACACCAGCAAGAAAACACCATCAGCCACACAGTTGAAAATCTTCTGAACGCACTGGGATGCCTGAATACAGCCAAAAACAGATGGAAGGAAGAACAGTTTGGAACAACACAATACTAAAGGGAAAAATAGTTCGGATAAACAGCTCAGAACAACAGTTCGGAACAAGAGATTTAGGCAATGTCTTTTCCTTTTCAAGAAATATGCTAGAATCAGACCACAAAGGAAGAGTTCACCTTAGTTATGCAAGGGCTTAATTGTAGCTTTTCGTTTTATTGGTGACCCTATAAGTGGAATTGTGCTAATATTAGGTTGTCAAAATAGGAAGAGAAGGAAAGTGAAACTTCTAGGTAATTCATGACATGCCTAGCTACCAATGGATGAAATTGGAGGTTTCTTCCTCAACAGACCCGAGTTTTTGGTAGTGCACTGAGGATAATTCATGACGTGCCTAGCTACCAAATGATGGAGTGTAAGTTTGGAAGAATATGACATCGATCTGTGCCAAACTAAGTGAGAGATGTGCAAGTGGACATCATGATATTAGTGCATGTGGACAGCATGAAAAGTACCGAGAGATCAGACAATATTATAACTATGGTGAAGAATCAAGGACTATTGAAGTTTCTTTGATCATAATGAATGCATTTAGGGGTTTAAGGGGAAGGGAGATTGTAGACGTTAGAGATGCCAACTGGTCAGGTTTGGGGTGGGTTTCGACAAACCATTCCTCGATCCTATGGTAGTCCACCCTACTCGAAACCAGCTCCTACCTTAGAGCAAGGTGGGAAGGACACAGGAAAGGTTTAGGGCACTCCCTTATCAACATGTATTATATACAAACATATAACTTATGTAATATAAATCAAAGGTTAAGTCTGCTCCCAGTCCGCCCCTCTCGGGACCTTCACCGGGTGACGGTCCTTTTTTTAATATATATGATTATTGATATACATTACAATATGGTAATAGGATTCAGGGCCATGGTTAGGTCTGTTACAATGGATCTCGGGACCTTCAACAAGAGTCACTCTCAAATTCCTGAGTGCTGACCTTAATTAAGAACACAAAATACTTTTTACAAGAATCATACTCTCAAGATCCTGAGAGCACACGCTTGACAAGAACCCATAACAGGAGGAAGTAATTCCAATGCTCTCCCTGAGAATCACACTCTGATCCCGAAGGACAAATGAGCAACACCTTTTCTATGAGCAACAGGAAACACTGAAGGCCTCCTCCACAGATTTCTCCTCAAGGAGATAAAACCTATTCTCCACAAAGGAGAACTCCTTCCAAGAGGAGAACCCTCTCCCCCCTTTCTAAAGAAAACCTATACAGAAAACAATTAAAGGAAACCTTAAAACAAATCCAAAACCTGAGTGTTGCGCTTGCCACGGAACATACATGCGATTCTAGGTCACACTTGCTATCGCAACTCCCTGCAATTCTCATGTACCCAAGAATCTAAGGCGAAATCAAGAGTTTATGCTCTAGTATGAATTCCATCAAACCATCACGACCTGCTTGTCTTTGTCTTCTCCACCTAATGTCCGTCCGCTTCAATTGTCACACTTGATCAATGGTATAAAATCAGGCGATGATTTATTAACGTACTCTGATTTTCTCTTGTATCGGTTGTATATATATATATATATTGACTTTGATAATGTCCAAAGCCTAATCCGAAATTGAGACTTTCACTTTGAACCATGATCCCAACTCCAAAGTACACTCTTAACAAGAGCCCAATAACAATAGGCAACTACCTCAACGTTCTCCCCAAGAACCACACTCGAATTCCAAAGAGACACCAAGGAGAGACCCTAAATCTTCATAAAAGAGAACTTCTTCCAAGAGAACTCTCAGATAATTGTCTTAAGACATCTTATAAAGAAGTCACAGAAAGGAAGTCCTAACACGAATCTGGAACTCAGGTCTTCATGCTCGATTGCAATCCATACATGTGATTGTGGGAGTTATTTGTGATCCTTGTGTTCGTTGGATTTGAGGCACATTTCAACAACATAGGCAATGGTAAAATCGGTGATATCTTTATCAATCACAAAGAAATTTCATGACAATATACAGTTTACTACTTGAGGTTCTTTTCATTCACATGAAATGAGAAGTTTCAACTTCTTTCAGTAATCAAATTATAGTTTCCAAATAAAAGATTAAATTCAAAACAATGCGAGCTATACAAGAAGTTGCCGAATTATTCAGCATGCTAGATCTCAATCCCCAGGTTTATAGTTTTCGAAAAAACTTATCATCTAATAGAGTTCTTCCTACTATTCCACAAATTAAATTCACAATACACAGGAAGCATACATGAAAGATCCATGGAAAACCCAAAAAAGTAAATATAAAATTCAGGAAATTGAGAAAAAAATAACCAACATAACAAGGAAAACGTGTAAGAGGATCATCTGATACAGAAGGTATACATCAAGAGGAAGCAATTCTATATCATAGAATTTGAGAAGCCTAAATGAAGGAAAAGCTCTTAAATGGATTTGGGGATAAGGAAAAGCTAGGGTTTGACCAAGAAATACAGGGAACAATGCAAAATTTAAAGCAATCAGACACTTTTAAGGACTCTTAACATTTTAAAAAAAAAAACTGCAGACTGTGAAGTCTTTTTGGCAGAAACCCAACAAAAACCAGACCAGTACAAAGAAAAATTGGCAAAAAGATCAACAAAGATGAAGAAATTAAAGGCTTAATTAAAATAAAAATAAAAAAAAACTGCAGATTGTGAAGTCTTGCTGGCAGAAACCCAACAAAAACCAGATCAGTACAAAGAAAAATTGGTAAAAAGATGAACAAAGATGAACAAAGATGAACAAACTAAAGGCTTAATTCAAAAAAAAACTGCAGATTGTGAAGTCTTGTTGGCAGAAACCCAACAAAAACCAGACCAATACAAACAAATTGGCAAAAAGATGAACAAAGATGAAGAAATTAAAGTACACAAATTTAGTACAAGCTAAACAAAACAGATCAACAAAATATGAAACAAAGAAAAGAACAACTTTTTTTGGAGGGCCCAGATGCCTAATTAAGGAATCTGAACAAATCAAACTTTTACAATCATATCTGAAAAAGACTACACCAAGAAAACCTGTGTTCTTGAATCTAATGAAAGAATCAGAAACTCACCCAATAGTTTCATTCACAAAAACTTTTGATCTTCATCTTCGTTTCTTCTCAATCTCTTTTCCCTTCAGAAATTCTTTTCACCTTTTTTTCCATATTTTTGATGAATGCATGTTTATCTTATCTTATACCCCACTTGTCAGAATGACGTCATTGGCAGTTAATGTAAAACAAAATGGGCAAATATATCCTGCTTCAAAACACCGTATGATAAGCGTCTCCTTCATCTATCAAGCAATTTTAGCCGTTAAATCAGTAGACTAATATTGGTTAAGCAATAGTTATTGGTTACACGTGTATGCTGATTGTATAATCTCCTGTGGTTACTCAGTGACGATGTAGGAACTTATTACTAAATACAGAATTGTTCACGATTTATTACAAAGTCCAACGTTTGGATTAGATGGTCCACCTCTAAATCTTGAAATAGATAATATTTCGTGGGCTAAGGTATGCTGACAAGTCTAACCAAGTTTAATTACCTGGTACGACACAAGTTTTTTGCCACGTATGCCCATCCCCGAAACTTCTAAATGGGCATCATTAATAATTTAATAGACAAATTTTAGGGTACTATTCGTCGCTGTACTGTCGAGTGTGGAAGTTGAAGTATCGCACATTATACCTTTATAGACGTGTTGGAATGTATGCCACATGCTCACACGCTATCATGTGCTCTAGACGTCTAAGATGCATAGCGTGAATCTATTCATATTTATAGATGTAGCGTGCGCATATTTACGTTGGAGCCAATGTTGCGATTTTCACGCTCTAACCATGAGACATGTAAAATCTGACTTGGCCTTCGAAAATTCCTCTTATTTGGATTTTTCGACCCTTAAACTAGATTAGGGTTGAGTTTTCAATATGGCAATAAATTGGTTCGTTTTAGAGTTGGGCTTCTTGATGTTCAGTAATATATTCTAGCGGAAAGCACGTGCAGTATTGCACTTCAGTTTTCAATTAACTAAGCACTTCAGTTTTCAATTAACTAAGCCCTTTAAAACAAAAAGATGTTCATGACAATTGGAATTATCCCACAACCATTGAGACACTTATCAATAATGTATACTATCGGATGTATGTGATGTACGGTACTTGATGCAATGCGTATATTATTATGTATGCATTTTATCATGATGTTTGTATGATAACGTTTATAAAATTACTATATGACTTGTTTTTGATGCCATGATAGATTTTATGTAATGAATTATTATGTATAAAATAATATAGATTTATGTATTTGAACACGATTGTGTGACATCATGAAGAGTTGATCGCTCTATGTATGTCTGTGTGAAAAGCTAATCGTTAGTTTGCATCTATTGGCTGTGAGCTAACCCTTCATTTGGATTATTATTTCAAATTCTCCATGTGATTCGGTGACGAGATGATGAGGCATGGCAGTTGACTTCCTGGCGTTTAGTTTATAGCTCTAGAAACCAGTTCTTAGACTTTTGTTTATTTATATTTGATTTGTAGACCTTAGTTTAGATTATGTCAATTTGATTATAAATTGATACTTGATTAGTTTGATTAGAACCTTTGTTATACTTTCGCTCATAGTATTATTAGAAAACTTTTCAACTTGTGTTTTTATGAGTTAGCCTTCCGTTGTAGTATTTTGATTAGGTGTATTAGCACCACTGCACCTTATGTGTGAGGTAATTAGTAACTTAGCGGCCTCCTAGGGGTTGGAGTCAGAGGTTGTGCCCTCAAGATGCGCGATTGTACGCTTATCGATATGATCCAAATTTCAGACGTGACACAATGAAAAAACTATTTTCACGCAAAACCACACATGCGAAAAGAAAATGAATATGAGATATCTTATCCTCCATTTTCACAAACATGTGAGCCCCACCCTTTCCTTCGGTTTTGCACAAACCGGCTCCTTTTGAATGTCAAGAATATGCTAGAAAGTTAGTTGGGAAAGTAATACGTTGGGAAGTGAAATTTAATTTTCCTGGAAGCTATTTGGTTGTATCAGGAAAATGTATGATTAAGGCAAAAAAAACTTGATTTTTATGTTTGGTTAATAAGAATGAATGAGAAAAGTTTTTTATCTGCCTATTTTACCCTCCAATGTATAAATGTAAGAAGAAGGAAGCTTTGGTGGTGAAGGGTAGGATGAGGAACATGCTCTTCTCGTCACATTTTCTTTTTCCTTTCCCACAAATTCATTTTCTTTTTATCAAAAAACAAAAAAAGATCATTTTTTCTGCAGTCAAATGAGTTTGACTACAACATTTTCTGTGGGACTCACACTTTTCAGGAAAATTGTCTTTCCTTTATATTCCAACTATCCAAATGGAGCCCAAAGGAAAAAAATGTGTGAGGTTTTCTAGCATTCTCCACATGTTTTTGGTGCTCATATGCAGGAGGCTAAACCTAGGATTACTCTCTCTAGCTTTTTTGTTTTTATTATTATTACAGGGACCATTTCTCTCTCTCTAGGCTATGTTCGGCATCTCAGATTTTGAGAAAAAAGAAAAGAAAATGCGAAAAAAGTACTTTTTTTTTGTTTGGTTGAAAAATGACAAAAGTTGGGGATAGAGATAGGAAAATAAAATAATTTGAAATTTTTTCTCTTTTGAAATCAAAACCTCTTTCCCTAAAAAGGTAGATATTTTGATATAAAAGAAAAAAAAGGTGGAGTGTACTCTCCAACACTCCAACCCAACTTAATACATATCTTGTCTTTCCTCGACTACTAATAATCTTTGTTGACATATACGAGAACTCACAAAAAAAACTTCAAAAACCACTGGAATTTGATTTTCTTTTCTTTAAATGTCTCATCTTAACCAAACACTTATCATTTTTTTTCTTTTTCTTTTAAAATCAAAAGTTTCAGACACATCATTAGTCTTTCAGGGTTTAGAAAATGCCTGTAGGGTTTGAGTCTCCCTTATTTTCTTTCTTTGGGGTTAGTAGGACATCTCCGTAGGTGATGATTTAGCTGGTACAGTGAAAAACTGACCGGTTGCCATAGTTTCAGACAAAAACAATCGAATCCGCGAACCCCAACATAAATCCGCGGATTTGAAATTACTAGATTCGCAAATTAGAGCCGCATCCGTTCAACGCGAATTCACGCTCTGAGTGCAAGTTCGGCCTCTGTGCACGGATTGTGCGACTCAGGTAGAGATCCACATCACCGCAAGCCAGGCTCACAGTTAGAAACTCAGACCTCCACAAAGTCTCTCTCTCTTTCTCTCTCTCTCTCTCTCTCTCTCTCTTAGACTTCGCTTGTGCCATGAGGATTTCTAGGTTTCGGTAGTTGTTCTAAGGAACAGTTGTGCTGTGCTCGAGTTCTCCGATCTATTCCCGCATTTGATCTTCGTGGATCATGGCGAACTACTTAGCTCAATTTCAGACAATAAAGGACGTTTGTGATCACCTGATCATATCTGGTGAGTTTTACTTTACATTGATTATTCTGATTTGTTTTTTTAATTTTTATTTTTTGGTTCTTTCAGAATTAAATTCTGTTGAATTTCTCGAATTGCATTTTGTTCTATCTCAAGTTTCGATATTTATTCTTCTACCATGAGTTATCTGTCTTCTTTAGGTGCGTCGTAGGAGCTGAAATTGTGTATCGTCTTCAATACTTACTATTATTATTTTTTGTTTGAGTAACAATTAAGTTAAGGATCTCTTATATGAGATTTGAATTAGAAATAGGGAATGAAGATGGTTCCCTTAGTCGATTCAGTTAGTAGCTAATGGAAGTTATTTAGCAGGATTATTAGCGTATACAGTTGCGTGAAAACCAATCGCGTGTTCTTGCCCTCCAATTCTCAATTGATTCATTTCCTAAAGGCTTTCTGTAAGAAGAATAGATCTCATAATTTGCCAGGGAACAAACAACTTTGTTAAGTTGAATCATGTTCTAGGAGGCGGTTTTGTTGAAATATCTGGAGCTACCCCAATCTCTATATGAAGATGCAAATTCTTACTATAATCATTCATATGTTCACTGCAACTGGGTGTCATTGCGTTGTTTCATTGCGTTGTTTCTGTTTGAAGGTTGTAGACGAACCGGATCACATACTTCAATGCACACGAACCCGGATCTGCAACAGAAGCTCTCTATCGAACCGGAAAATGTCAACAACGCACAATATTCCACACTCAAAATGACCATATTTGTGAATGAGAATCTAGGAACAATCCAGATCTCAAAGGAGGAAGAAGAGAATAAGAGAGGAGTGATTCTCTAGGGTTGGATAGTCCATAATGTGGAGTGCTTTTTTTTTGTTTTAAGTTCTCTCTCTCTCTTTGCAAAACTGTCCATTAGATTGAAAATGTATGTTGATGCATCTATTCGAGTCGGGTCGACACTCTATTTGGGTGTGGCACTCATTGTTGTCATACATTTGATCATGTATTTGGATGTTGCATTTTTAGTTATTTCAATGTTGTTTTTCACATTTAGATGAATTTTGACTCTTATGTGGATGGTAGTTCACATTTTATATAGCCGTTCATATTTACAAGTTGACAACGCGGATGTTGCTTACATTCCTAATTGCTTGTTCATCACAATGCGTAGTTGTTTATATTTTGTGTTATTTGTTTATGTTTATGTCTGTTTTAGTGATCCTTGAAGTTTCATTAAAATAATCCAAAGTTTTTCCTAATTTTTCCCATTTCTCTCCATTTGGCAAAATATTCTGCCGAAATGAAAATCTCCCGATATTTCGGCGAAATTTCCACTGGGTCTCGGTGGCAAAATTTCCAGTGAAAGCAACATTTAAATTACTGGTTATAGTTCGATGGTTTGCGTTTCAACAACTTCCCTATCATATTGACGGCACTAGTTGGAGAATTTGTGTTCCAATAGTTTGTCTAATTGATACCACTTCAGCAATGACTTTCTCCATCTTTTTAACAACCTCGGGTCACCTATTTAGAGTCATTCATACGAAATGTTTTTCATAGGAAGAAGTTCTTCTTTCTCTCTTATAAAATTATTCTTATTAGGAGTTAACTATTTCTTGAAATAGAGATATAGATATGGAACACTTTAGGTAATTTGCTTGAAATTTTAGATGTAGGTCTAATCCCTCTCATAGAGATGCAAAGATGCCTCTCTCTCTCTCTCTCTCTCTCTCTCTCTCTTTGTCTGTGTGTGCTCGGGTGTGCTTAATACTTTCCCTAAATTGGTTTCAGTTGAAGATGTAAGTGATTTGTGGCCTGTTGTCAAGAATGGATTTGAAGAGCGGTTGCCATTTAGAAAAGCTTGTTTGAATAACAAGACTCGTAATCCTGTGATGGTGGAGGAACTGCCTGCAGAATTCATATTAACAACAGATTCAAGACTCCGTAGCCGGTTTCCTCAAGAGCAGTTATTATTTTGGTTTCGAGAACCATATGCCACTGTAGTTCTTGTTACCTGTGAGGTATGTACTTGATCTCTTTGAATAGTTACTACTTTTCTGCTATGATATTATTAGTAGCTTGTGATGATAAACATTTGATTTAATCAACTTTGTAAATTTGTCCTTTGCACCCATCTCCAGTATCCGAAGACTCGTACAAGACATCTTTATGCCAAATACAGTCTTCTGCATGACAGTATCATCTTAGTGGGTCTGTTTCAGTCATTAAATTAGTGTTCTGCAATGTGATTCCACACTGTCCTTTATTACCTTTTCGGATCACCACATATATAATATATATATTTTAATTTTAAAATAACGACATTTCACTAATCATCAATATGAAAGGAAAAACAAGACCATACAGGGAGTCACGAACTGTGATCCCGAAAGAAAAGAAAAAAACTAGAATCAAAACAAGATGAAAATAGAAAAAAAAGCTAGCTGCCAAAAAAACCACATTATCCACAAAACTCCATAGTGTTCCCACTAGGCATCCCCGCTACAAAGGTCTCGCATGTTACCCCTTTCCTTGCCCATGGATATGCCTCCTTGTTTGCAGATCTAAGAATATGAAAGTAAGATATTTGTAAACCCTGACTTGAGAATTTCGCTAACCTCACCAAATGCTCATATTGCCAAGGAAAAATGGCAGTAGAGGACATCCATGAAATGACCGAATAAGAATCTGCTTCTACCTGAATATCATCCAAATTTAGCTTCTTAACCCCCCCCCCCGCAAACCTGCTATCAATACACAAATCTCAGCAGTCATAGAGTCAGCAACCCCAATTGGGCCAAACGCATGAAAAATCACTTCATCAGATCTTCTAAAGACCCAGCCAATGCCAGAATTACCTAGATTACCCAAGAGAGCCATCAAAATTTAGTTTGATAAAACTACACCTTGGTGCCTTCCACAACATAATCTGACTAGTCCAACTTGCTGAAGCGTACATAATGGTACTCCAATCCCTCACAATCAAGCCCAAAGAAAAATCTCAAAACTCTGGCCTAACCATCATCCATGATGCCGCCAACTCTCGAATGGTATCTAACATCCAATCAAAAGGCTTCTGCGCGTCCTCAAAAATCCTTTTGTTCTGCTCCCCCCAAATGACCCATAGAACCAAAAAGAAGAGAAACTCTATCATAATCTTCCCTCTCTTGCTCAGACCACTAAATCTGCCAAAAAGTCCAACAATACTACCTGGCATCACCCAAACCACATCCAATAACTGTAAAAAGTGCATCCATATTCCCCTTAGGGGTGTAAATGAGCCAAGCTAGCTCGGCTCGGGCTCGGCTCGCATGAGCCAAGTTTGAGCTCAATATTTAGGCTCGCGAGCTGAGCCCGAGCCCAAAAAGAAGCTCATTTTTGTAATGAGCCGAGCTTAGGTAGGCTCAGCTCGATTAAAGCTCAGCTCAATATCATGTATGATATATATATATATATATATATATATTATAATAAAGCAGTCTTCCCTCCACGTGCCCATTATTCTTTTTTAATTCTCTCTCCCCAACGTCTCTTCCGTTAAGATTAAAATAATCAACAAATAGAAAAGCTGCTGTGCAAAAGTACTGCAAATAATAAACAATTGAAAACTATTGTGCAAAAGTACTGTAAATAATAAACAATTTAAAGCTTGAGATTAAAATAAATGAAAAAACAGAGAAGCTGCTACAACGTTGAGGATTAAAATAAAAACAAAATAAATGAAAAAACAAAAAGGGTTGGGCATTTAGTTGGTCTGAAGCTTGAGAATTTAGTTCAACTGGATTTGTCGTCCAACGAGTTCAACAGATCCATCCCGGAGGATATAGGCGAGTTCAATAGAATGTCGGTGATGGTGAACTTCGATCTCCGAAGCAATAACCTCAGCGAAGAAATCCCTCACACTGGATTGTTAGCAAACCGAGGTACGACTACATTCCTCAACAATCCTTCTTTATGTTGGTTTCCTCTTCAGAAACCTTGGTTTCCTCAACAAAGGAAGAAGAAGAGGGAACAAGAAAGGGAAAAGAAGGGGTAGAGCGGCAGCGGCAGCGGAGAGTAGCAGCCGCGGCGAGGTGCAGGCGCAGAGGGAGAGGGAAAAAGAAGTTCACGAGCCGAGCTTTTGCGGGTCGAGCTTTTTACGAGCCGAGCTTTTGCGAGCAGAGCCTGAGCCTTGAAAAAATAACGAGCCTGAGCCCGAAATTTTTTACCGAGCTTGAGCCGAGCCTAAGCCTTGTCTAGATTTTACGAGCCCGAGCCGAGCTGGCCAAAGCTCGGCTCAGCTCGGCTCATTTACACCCCTAATTCTCCTAGCAACGAAACACTGAAGAAACAAATGATCAATAGATTTCCCATGATTCTTGTACACGAAACAAATATGTGGAGAAATAACTAGATGTTCCCTCCTCTTATGAAGTAGGTCGCATGTATTTATTCTGTAGAGGATAGTCGTCCAAACGAAAATCCCAACTCTAGGAGGAACCTTAGGTTTCCACAAACGAGAAGGAAGAAAAGTGGGCGGAACTATATTAGAATCTCTACCAAGGAAACGAAAAAAGGATTTTGTAGAGAAAAGCCCATTAGACTCCAAGGGCCACACTCTAGTATCAGGGATATGAGGATCAATAAAGAAATGATTAAGGGATTCCAAAAGTGACGCCAACTCCCCCATCTCAAAAGTTCAAGGTCTCTTTTGAACTCGAGATTCCAAGTTACCCGAGGATGACCAAGAAAAAATGTCTGAGACTACAAAATCCTAGTTGCAGACCACTAAAAACAGTCTATAAAACCTTACTTTGAAAATAGTCACCCCACCACAAATCATGCCAAAACCTTACAAGAGAGCCACTTCCCACCCCAAAACGCAGCGAAGGATAGAAGGATGATGCAAGGGCAGAAATAGCCTTCCAAGAGCTTTGACTACAAATTCCTGCTGATTGACAAATTTCCCCTTCATTAGCACCTATTCCATATTTGCTAACAGTAACCTTGTACCAAAGGGCATTAGTGTCTCTGCTAAAATACCGCAACCATTTGCCAAGCAATGCCAAATTTCGCAACTAATTATTTCCATTCTCATGAAACTCCCTAAAAACCTCCATCAAATTCCCTTTTATCACATTCCATGCCTCCTGATAAAAAGCTATAGTAAATCCATCTGGGCACGATGCCTTATCTGTATCCATCCCTACAATCGCCCTTTTCATCTCATGTTCCTCAAAGGACCTTTCCAACCAAATAGACTGATCATGTGACAAGGACTCTCTTGGAATATTTCTAAGGTCAAACTTAAGATCCTGTTCAGAAGAATAGAGATTGAAGTAAAAGGTTCTTAAGGCCACATTTCCCCTATATCCTCAATTCTTTCCCCATTCACCGACAAACTTTTAATGGCATTTATCTTGCTTCTCCTGTTTGCCATCATATGAAAAAAATCTGGTATTACCATCACCTTCCTTGGTCCAAGATATTCTTGATTTCGGATGCCAACTAATCCCCTCCATTTCCTGTATATCATCCAACTCCTCTCTCTTAATCTTCCTCCTTTCTCTTTCATCCACTGTAAGGTTTCCAATCTTTTCCGACATATCCAAACCTATGATCTCCTCCGAAATTTGCTTCTTACGAATAGACAAATCTCCAAAGGTCTCCTTATTCCACTTTTTAATCCTCCCCTTTAACAACTTTAAGGATTTCATGAAAATAAATCCCGGTCTGTTCAGTACATCCGTATTTCTTTCCAACCACCATCCTTTAATATCTCCAATGAAATTTCTATGTGAAAACCACGTATTTTCAAACCTAAAAAGAGCTGGACCCCGAGAATAATCTTCCAAAGACAATAGAATTGGCCAATGATCAGATGTTAATCTAGGAAGAAGATTCAAACAATAGATGGGAAATGGGCATCTCAATCAACGGAAGCCAAACCTCTATCTAGCTTGCAGCAAAGATCATTTTATTGAAGATTTAACCAAGTAAATTGACCACCAGTTAAAGGATAATCCACCAATGCCAACTCTTGGATCAAGGAAGAAAACCTCCTCATACTCCAAGTTACCCTAGACACTCTTTTTCTTTTTGCACCCACTTTAACAACATTGAAATCCGCAAGAATGCACCAAGGAATTGAAGTACGACCAGCCAAGCCTCTTAGCTCATCCCTATCTCCATATGAATTAGGACCATGCACACCTGAAAGTTTCCACTCAAAACCGTCCTCCAGATTTTTAAAGGACGCAGAAAGACAAATGGTCATGGCTGTGTTAAATGGTTGGTGATTTTCCTCAAAACTGAAAGCTTATCGTTCTTAATCATTCAAATCAAATACCAGTCCAAAGGGATGGCCTACCAATGCTCATTACACTAACCACCACTTTAGTCTGTAGGAAGTGAGAACTCATCTATGATATCACTTTGATCTCCTGTGTCCTTTTTGATATTGGTAAAGAATCCAAAGTAAATTTTTGAAGGATCCTTGGTGGAGTGATGCTCTACTCTAGGAAAAACTCCTTCGTCTTTTCAACCATTTCTTGAATAAGGCTGCTAAAGATTCCGATGTACTTTAATTTATCTCCTCTGGCAACTTCCTTTCACTGAGATCTTAAAGATACAAACTTAGGGTTTGAATGCCTTTTTCCCTACTTTTCCAAGGACATCTTAATTTTTTGCATTGTAATCTATCATTACCATGCAGAGCTATTGGAAACTGTAGGTGCCTCTGAAGTTAAGGACTTTGTGTGGACAGTAGTTCTCTAATAGGCTAACGTAAGTGATGTTCTTTAGAGGAATTGTTAAGTCATCTCCACTCACATTTGCTTGCAATGTAGGAAGGATTGGGGAGTTCATTAACCATCTGTTCATTGGCAACATGTTTATGATGCAGTTTATGCTGTGTAACTGCTATGCAATTATTACCTTTTCATTCTATTTAATGATTATAAGATGCAAAAGGCACATACATTATATTTTCTGTCTTTTGTATGCTATGATTGACTTCCATTGAAGGAAAGCTTCTTTAATATATAGAGCCATGCTTGTCTAGTTTTTTGGGGGTTGCATTTTTAGTGTCTTGTATCCCTGTCGGAATGTGATACACTGATACTGTACCTTAGGTTATAGCCATACCAAAGACGCTGATGTTAATTATGTTAAACCCCTCGGTTGGTGTTGTTAGATTTGAAGTGCATGAGATAAAGCATATATACTATGAGCATCACCCCAGAGCATAGTGTAAAGGATCGGCCGATCCCGGTCCGGATCGTCCGGTCCAACTCGGGATCGGCTAAGGACGATCCACGATCCCTGGCCGATCCACAAAAACTTTGACTCGGACCGAGTTCGCAACGGATCGGCCGATCCGTCAAGGAATCGGCCAATCCGTCACGGAATCGGTGAGTCGGACCAGACGATTCAAGTTTGGATCGTCCGGTCCAAGACTTTAAATTAAAAAATAATTTCAGAGGTCGGAAGAGAGGATTTGGGGAAGAGAGGGAGAGATTGAGATT
>JAUPMG010025921.1:0-14914 GCA_031762675.1 Pachysandra terminalis | reverse complement strand
CATCAAATGCTCATAGGCATATATTCAATCATTCACACACATGGGCTCAGTCCCACATCCTACTTGCTCAAAATGTACACATCAAATCCTACTAATTAACAATTTGAAATAAAATCTTACTAACTAGCATTTGTAATATAAGAACCTAATTCTACCCAATTACCCATACCAAAGCACTAGACTGGGATTGCTCAAATCAGCATTCCATCATATAGAAAATGGATGATATAATAATTAGAACAATTCATTCATAATGCAATTAAACATCTCTAACCCAATATTAACACACCTCGTCAATACAAGGTCTCAATACCCTAATTTCTCATTGGGAGGGTTGCTTGATTTCCTTCAGTCCCAAATGAGAACCCGCATGTGTAATATGATGGCATAGAGCCAATGGGAGTGTTCGGGGATCACACTCACATCGTTTCCCGAAATCACCCATTGCTCGGCTCATTTACTCATTATTAACAGTTCTATTATACATAAATTCCCAATGGGAGGGTTACATGACCCCGTTAGCTCCCATTTCATTTCATACACACGTATTAATATAGCATTAAGCTAGTAGGTGGGCTCGAGTATCACACTGACACCGTTTCCTGAATACCCCTATGACTTGGGCCACAACTTACTTTTTAAGGTCATAATACAGAAGGATTCACAATGGGAGGGCTACACAACTCCGATAGCCTCCATTTGAATTCCCACACGTATATTATGATGGCCTTGAGTTAATAGGTGGGTTCGGGAATCATGCTCACATCGTTTCCCGGAATCACCTATGGCTCGACCATAACCTCTAAGGTCTAAACTTCTGAATGGTGGGTCGTATTTTGCACCGATGGTCGAATTGACCGGAGAAGTAGTCGAACATGTATAACTTGACGAGTTACACGTGCTCCCATTGGAAACATCCCATTTGGACACTTGTACATCTTCGGCGAGGTCTCGGCGTGCCCTTCGGCTAGCCGAAAAGTGACAAAGTGTGCCAAATGGAATGAGGCTTTGGGATGTGGTCCAAATTGGTCTTGTCAGATGTGAAATGAGTTCACTTTGATTTAATGTACCCTTCGGCTACCCTTCGGCGAGCCTAAAGGGGGTTTTGGTGACCTATTCAGTGCGCCAAATCTGCCCTCGGTGAACTATCCCGAGGCAGTAAGTCTCTCTGTACTTCGGCGACCTATTCGGTGCGCCAAAGCTAAAGATTTGACTTCAGGTGCTGAAATTTGGCGGGGAGTGAGATTGCACTCCCACAAAGGCATTTCTATGTTTTTAATTTTTTAATTTAAGGTCTATGGTGGGAAATTGAGGGTTTTCCTTATTTCCACCATACTTAGGGTTTGGTTTGTATGATTCGGCGGGTCGTAATTGGTCCGGGGTTCATTTTTATGCATGATAGGGGTTGTCCATGGCTTTGATACCTTGGAGTAGGTGGGTTGGGCTTCTATAACTCTACTCCAAGCTTCAAAAATAAAAGAACACAACCAAATCATATATTATGATAGATTTACTCAACTTATATTTTTCGCCGGAGAATGTCGGAGTAAATGCCGGAGCCGATGTGCAGGCCAAAAAGCTCATTGGCTTTCCTCCTTGAGCTTCATAGCTCCAAGAGAGAGAAGAGAGGGAGAAGAATGAGAGAAATATGAGAAAATGCTGAATTTTCTTTAAGTGTTCTATTTATAGGTTTTTAACGGGTCGGATTGTGAATAGTGTCAGCAGCGGGGGCAAAACAGGGTATCGGATCATATCTTTTCCGACTGGCTTCGTACACAGGCTCTGTTAGAGGGATTTTATTGATGAGTTCAAGGCGAACGCTTAAAGATAATTTATATAATTTATTGAATTAAAAATATATTAGTTTCCTATTTAATATTTAATTATACTCGTTCTGGCAGGGTGGTTCCTTAACGCATGTTAATTTCTCGAGTTGGTCTAACCTCCTATGGTCAAGGTCTTATTAGTCATTGGTCTAAGTCACTTGTGAGATTAAGTCTAATTAGTTAGGCTAAATAGGCTTCTAATCTCTCTTAGTCCGGGATCTGGGATCGGGTCGTTACAGAATTGCACCAATGGAGGAAGTCTCCTGTACCATTCCTTTTGGGACTTCCACCCACGGTGGAAACACACCCTTATGCACATAAGAAAAAACATAACAAACACACAGTCTCATTATGCTCACAAGTAACAACATATCACCATTCATTTAGGGACTTTCACTCATGGAGGAAGCCACCGGTACAATCCTTTCCTTTAGGGACTTGCACCCACGGTGGAAACACACCTGTAACCACAAGGTCCCACCTTGCTATGACCAATGCGACCCAATCACAATCACATTAATAATCAAGAAGTCATAATGTATATGCAACATAGTCAAGTCAAAGACAATGCAAAGTAGTGCACTTCAAGGTATGGTGCAAGCATGAAGTGAAATGAGATGCAATGCAATGCAGAGTGTCACCAGGCGTCACTCAGTCACATGCTCATTCCAACTCACGAACATATGACCCATCCTTTTAGGGACTTGCACCCGCGGTAGAAACACCATTCTTATTCCTTAAAAGACTTTCACTCACAGTGGAATACTGTCACAACCCAAACCGGAAATTCCCGATTTCATAGATTTTCTAGTTTAAGTGCAACCTTCACCCCGTATTTCTACGAGTGTGGCTAATAGTAACCACATCATAAGCGGAAGTTCTACCAGTTCTAATAAGATATAAGTAAATAAGTACACCTTGAACAAAAATCTACCAATTCTAGGTATATATAATCTACCAGTGCGCTACCCATTCCAGTTTCTCTCTTTGCGTCTAAGCTCCTGAACCTGAAAAATGTTAAACAACAGGCATAAGCTGGAAGCCAGAATGAGTAAAACTACGATGAAGTGTATTCACTCATGTTCCAACATTTTGGGCAGTGTGTGACAGTGAACATTGTGTAGTATACAAATAGGTGCAAGTGGTGTACAGTTGTAGCATCCAAATATAACTAAAGAATATAAAGTTCTCTCCCAGCCTCACAGGGTATTACTCAAAGATCAGTCTATCCAACACTAAATGCATCATTTTAAATATGGGAATTAGGCCACTTGTGTTATACAAGAGGCACTAGCATTAATATCAAGGTAGCACATGCAGTACAAAAATGTAAGCGCTATCTAGGTGTGAAACTGTGTATGATCCCATGTGATCCAGCCTCTACTTAGGGTGCTCCAGCAATCTGAAGTCACCCCGGGGTGCTCCAGCAACCTGAAGCCATCCCCCCTTTCCGGTCCTTGGAATAGGGCTACTCTACGTGTACAACGTAGTTTTAAGGGTTTTCAACCTAGAGGGCACAATTCTCACCTCTTATTTTTTATCACGGGCCCTCGGCCAAGACTTGCAACAACCTACGGTATCCCTCAGGGAATCGTACATATTCGCCACCCGACAGAACATGGTCTCACTGACTCCAGGACTTGCAGCAGCCTGCGGATCACCTGGGTTGCCTACCATCTTCCAAGTTTGCAGCAACCTGCGGATCCTTGGGTACTCATCATCATCCCTTAAGACTATAGAGGTTCCCTATGTGGGTTCACTCTTAGCTTGGGCACAATCATAGCATCCTCTCATAGGACTAGAAGGGTCATAAAGTCAAATCCCCAAATGACAGTCTAAACCCAAGGCATATTGTGGGGTATTAGACTAGGGCTATCACAGCCGGTATAAGGCATCTGTCTCCTTAACATCAATCCGTTTATTAATGAAACACTCAAGATTCACAAGCATATATTCAATCATTCAACCATATGGGCACAATCCCATAACCTAGCTTATTATGAATGTACAGCACATAATCCTACTTACTAAGAATTTCAAGGCACATAATCCTACTTACTAAACACTAATACTATGCATCTAATTCTGCCCACTTACCCTCATTTATACACTACAAATAGAACACTATAGACAAGTATTTATGATTAAGGAGAATGTACTTTAATAAGGCATAAAATCCATGTATATCTTCAACACGTATAAACATTTATATGAATGGTTATATGTAAAGCATAATCATCATAATCCATTTCATGATATCTTTATTTGCATAACTTCACAATGGGAGGGTTAACCAATCTCTTTAGCTCCCATTTGTGTTCTAGCATATGTATTATTGCAGTTAACATACAATACTAAGCAATCAACTTATAATTCTAAAAGTAAAATTCTTATACCTACATGTCTCGAAGCATAAAGTTTAATAGTACTATATAAGCATACTCACACGTATGACCTGTAAGCATAGAAAACACACCACTCCAAAATAATCACACAATATCAAACAATTTGCAAGGAGCACTCAACACATAACTTGAGGCATTTCACAAGGAGTACACACCATAGAACACTCACAGCATTCACAAAATTCAGTAAACAAATCACGTTATACACACCACTAAATTTCATGTGGTTCCTAGGTTTACATGTCTCTATGTTTTTTTCGTAGGTCTCATTAAATTTGATAGCCTCTAGATTCCTAACTTATAGAAATCATAACAAGCAATCATACAATCCACATTTTGCATACGCACACAATATTGAATTCTTGGCATGTACATACAACACTCAATTCAAAGCAATTCACACAAGTCAAGCAATTCATATGTAGCACTCAATTCAGGCAATTCATACATGTGAATCCTAATGTTCACTTCTAAGTTCTTTTTACCCTAGGTAACTTAAACCTAGAGCTCTGATACCAATCGGTCACGCCCCGAATCCGAGATATATGATCTCCAGGATTTCCAAGGGAATGACCTTCGGATCAAAAACCATGGATTCAACCAAACCAACAAATAACCCGAGATACAACAGAGTATACTAAATACAGCGGAAGTCTGATAAAATTTAAACCAATTCTATTAAGTAAAATCGCAATCACGAGCAATATTCTAATCAATCAACATGTACATTGTTACTGCCCACTAAAGGTCAAAACACAACTATTAAAATATATCAATGTCCATCATCAATTCCTAATTCTTTAAGGTTCCTTGACTTATTCACAGCTAGTTAAGGCCTCACATCCTAGTCATGCCACCTCTCTAATGGTCAACCTGTTTCAACATAAGGGTTGAGCTTGGAGGCCCAGTAGGAATACTCTAAATTAATTACAACAGTTATTTCATAATCATGTAATGAAACAGGTTAATTCATGCAATTTTTCACTCATCATAATATCATGTTATTGCTTTTATACATTCATCATCACAATCATAGTCATATACATGGTTATACTCATAATCATAATCATAATCCAATCACAATTATAGTCATAATCACAATCATAATCCATTTCATCATTATACTCATCTTAAGCAATTACTAATAGCATCATGAAACTCCGTCATGGCGCACAAATAAACACAAGCTATATAGATTCCGTGTACTCATGCACTCGGTCATGATACATACCTATATCTAAGGCTACCAACTCCCATGACACCTTCTCAATAGTGTCATTTCACTCTAGTTGATCATCATATCATTAACAACACAAACCATAATCTTTACACATCAATGAACAGTTCACATAATAATTACACATCACACCAAAGTCAAACACTAAATCACATAACAAACAATACACCACAATTACACAACAATCAATGTAATGCAGTATATGCAGATAGATGCTATGTGCACATGGATGATGAACAAAAACTATAAGAATACAATGAAATATGATGCAATGCAAATGATGACATGGAATGATGCAAGTATGCAAGAGGAGTTAGGCCAAGCCTAACTGACACTACGACCATGTAACTGTTAGTAATCATTGCTTTTAGAGAATACAACCCAAGGTAGAATTTCACCATCTTTCCTTTTAAGAAATACAACCCAAGGTAGAATTTCACCATGGCAAAAAATGTGCCATCTTTCCTTTCAGGGAATAGAACTCAAGGCAGGAAATATGCCATCTTTGCTTTCAGGGAATGATACCCTAGGCAGGATAAGCTGCCCTATTTCCTTTCGGGATGTACCCATGGTAGGAAATTCACTTTCACAAACATAATCAAATAGTACAAACATCTTGTGTTACACACAACACAAGAATCACCAGTGAATACCTCAAGCATCACTCTCAACATTATGCAATCTGAAGACAAATTAGAGACACACACACAATTCACAGATCAATTAATCAAACCAAAATCATTGTATACTCTAATTTTATACGACATAGCTCATATCATAATACAGCCACTAAAATCACAGGAATACATAATATCACATCATACATAGTCAATTTCATATTGAAACTAGGCAATTCACACAATTTATTGCACAAATTCTTGTACAAGAATTTCGCACAGAAACCAATAGCGCACACACACACACACACACACACTATATCCGAAGTCATGGAGCTTCCCATAAATTTTCACCCAATTTGGAGCTTGGTAGCTGCCGAGCTACCTGTCGAAGCCATTTTCCAGTTTTGATACCTCTTCAGTGTTTAATTCTTAACTATTTTTATACCCATCGGATTGACCTCAAACTTGGACCACTGTGTTCCTAACTGACAAGGGAGCCCAAGAAAAAATAAATAAATAATCCAAGCTCAGCAAAAAGATCGGTAGCTGCCAAGGCTTAGCAGCACATGCAGAAACTTGACTGTTTTCGGCAGATGGCTCAGCAGCCTCCGAGCTACCTGCAGATGCCAGTTTCAACTTCGACATCGGTCGGTACTTTGGCCATAAGTAATTATATACTTGTCGGAATCACTTCAAACTTGTTTTTTTGTGTTCCTAAATCGTAAGGGAATAACAGAATAATACAAAGTAAATTACCTAAGTTTGGAGGTAGGCTCAGTGGGATCTAGAATCCTATTGTTTCGGCCCAAAAAATTCTAGATTTCCTAGGTCTTTGTGACCAAACTTCCACGTACACAAATTTGATATTCTTAAACACCAAAGCATTGAATTACAGCATCATAAACTAAATTAACATGCCATAAACAAAACCCAACTTCAATTCAAGGATTAACATGATCAAATCACTATTTTTCATGAATCAAGTTCATAACTACGATTTCTTCCCAATTTTCATAATTCAACAGCTATAGACATAATCATCACACCACATAGAAAATTCAGTGATTATATGCATAATTCAACCACATGAAACATCATGAACCTATATGAATTATTCTAGAGAATCATTATAATCTTATGAAAATAACTACCGTAAGAGCTCCAGATGATCCTTACCTCTTTTCTCTACAGATTCCTAGCACAAGAAGATCAATAGGTCTGCTTCTATCCATATTATTCCATTGCCTTTGCTTTCCTTCCTTTTTCTCTACTTCTTTTTTCCTCTTCTTTTCCAGCAAAAACTTCAAATCCAAATCTGAATTTTTCCCTCCAAAGACCCTTTTTGGTTCTGTGATATGTGGTGGGCAAGTTTCCTTACCCACGTTCTCTTATTGGAAGGAGTTGTGAGAGTTAAGGAACTTCGTTCCACTCACTAATGTGCTGGAGCATTTCAAATAAGGTGCAAAGACTAAGGTGCCACTAGTGATTTGGTCATAAGACCACCAAAGCCCATTGTTTTATACAACCAAACCAAAATCCTAATCTTTATTTGGTCTAGACAACCCCTAGGAACTTTGTCAATGACCACTCCATCCCTAATGATCCATACGCCCACTTACTTAACCATGATCTCCATAAGAATTAAAATTATGCAATTGACCCTAATATTTTTAATATTAACAAAATGGTCTCTATAGTTTGTTATTACATTTTAAGTACTAGTTTAGTTAGTTTAACACACAACCCTTCATAATTAGTTGCAAGTGAACATTATTGTTAATTATAATTAAATTATATTAATTATAATTTAAAGTCACGGGTCGCTACATTCACGTGCAAACATATATTAATGGTCAACCTTCATGTATAATGCACATGCTTTTTTTGCTTGTATATATATATATTAACTTAATTTTTGTTATGTTTAAGATCTCTCTTCCTCTTTTAAACCAATTTTCATAAGGCTAAACGGCTCTCTATTTCTCTCACCAGTAACGCTAAACAATTCTCTCTTTCTCTTATCTATCTTCATTCGTCCAAGTTCGAAGAACATGCTTGCTTGGATGAATATGGAATGCTTGTGATACTGATAAACACTCTAAGGTTAGTTTGAGTTTTGAATTTTGTTTCTTAATGGATATTTCATTTTCTTTTAGTTTTTAATTGTGTTTTTTGGTCTATTTTTGCTAAATGTTTCATAGAATTTCGTTGTTGCTTTTCAATTGTTGATGTTCCATTGTGATTTGGTACTTTCATACCAGTTTGAAAGATATTTACAAAGATTCTATGTTTTCACGAGGAAATCTGTTACAAGGAGACGTTTTAATTTTTATTTTGTTAATTGATGCATTTTCGTTTGTTTCAGTTATAGTGAACTTCGTTTTCAGTTCATGGTGTTTGGGACCTCATGAGGTTTCTGATTTCTTCTTCAACTCATTCCATGGTGTCTGAATATAAATTCCTTACTCTTACCAAAAGAAAAAGAATATATATTCTTAAGAATCTATTCTTCAATTTCCTTTTTAATAAAATTGGTGTAGAATTAGACTTCTACTTTGCCATATGAAGAAACCAAGTCGTCTCATTTCCCTTTTAATTAATTTTTTTTTTGACTTTTCTTCCATTAACCTTCCTTTCTTTTCAAAAGTTTTTCTTCTCCAAGTCTTACTTGACTTTTCAAAGACCTTAATTTATTCTTTCTTTCATGGACTCCATGCTAATTTGTGCTTAACATTCAAGGCAATATGTAGCAACTCTGTAATAACTTGAAAACTTAACTCCAACTAATTAGGGATAATGATGAAGCAAATCTCAAAGTAATTACACTAAATCCACTAATAGGTTAGGGATTATGTAATTAAACCCCTGACCTCAGAAATTTAAGTTATGTAAGGAAATAAATAAAATTAGATGGCCAAACTGAAGCACCAGATGATGAATTAGGGATTTATTAAGATCTAATTAATTTAACAAATTAATTAATTCATCTAGTAGAATCCCGAGATCCAACTCAATCTCAATAACAAAAGCTCTCTATCGGAACCCGCAAACACAACCATGCGAGAAGTATAGAGCCAAAACCCTATTTTTCCCTTAAGTGAAACACTATTCACAGATTTCCTATAAATAGAGCATTTAGCTCATAAAACACAAATTCACCCATTATCTCTTCTTCTCTTGGGATTTTGGAGCCATGAAGGATGCTTGGAGCCCAAGAAGGATCTTCCAAGTTCCGGAATGAGCCGCAACTGAAATCTAACCCTCGCGAACATGCCCTAAGTTGAGTAACCTCTTTTGAATGAGCATTTCGGTTGTGTTTTAGTATTAGGACCTAGGAGAAGTGATTGTGCCTCATACCCACATTCTCCTAGGGATTTAAACCCTTATATATGTTGTATGTGGATCCTTTATCACTAGATCCGCACGTTGGTGTAAGCTTGAACGATGGTATGCTATCCCAAGGATCCGCACGTTGGTGTAAGCTTGGGAGATAGTTAGGCCATATTATGCCTCTGTTGGGTTGTGAAGTTATATGAATCCCTGAGGGATACCGCAGGTGGTTGCAAGTCTTGGTCGAGTGGCCCGTGATAAAAAATAACTGGGGAATTGTGCCTCCTAAGTTGATAACCCTTAAAACTATGTGGTTCCCATAGAATGGTCCTATCCCCAAGCCTGTCCTACGGGGGTGATGATTTCAGGTTGCTGGAATACCCCGGATAGAGATTCGAGATCACGTGGGACCATACAATATTTCACAACTTAATCAGCTTTACATTTATCTTGCATTTCACGTCTGTGTTGATATTATTGTCAGTGCCACTTGTATGAAGCACTTGGCCCAATTCTCATACTTAAATCATTGCATGTAGTGTAGAATCACAGACCACTGAGTATTACTCCGTGAGGATGGGAGAGAACTATTATTGCTTGGCACTATCGTACACGACACACACCTATTATATGTAATACACCTTTGTACACGTCTGCACATTTTCTCAACTACTGGAACATGAGTGAATGCCTTTTAATGAAGGTTTACTCATCCGGGTTTCTAGCTTATGGATGTTGTTTAATATTTCAGGTTCAAGAGCTTAGACGCGGCACAAGAAGACTTGGTTTGGGCAGCGTACTCTGATAGGCAAATGGTATAGTTAGTTAGAAATAGATTTCACTTCATTTAAATTTGCTAGATTAGCATATTATCGTAGTTACTTATATCTTACCAGAACCATTGAACTTCTGCTTATGTTTGTTGATCCACCTCCATAGTGATATGGGGTGAAGGTCACAACTAAATCTGAAGGTTCTGAACTTTCTGATTGGTTCGTGACAAAGATGATGATGCATATGCAATGCAGGGGTAATTAGGCTTTGCCCAATCACATGCTCATTCAACATTTAACCCATTCTTTAAGGGACTTGCACCCACGATAGAATGCCACCATTCCATTCTTTAAGGGACTTGCACTTCACGGTAGAATGCCACCATTCCTATTCTTTAAGGGACTTTCACCTCATGGTAGAATACCATTAGTACACTTATTATTTAAGGGACTTTCACCATATGGTAGAATACAACCAGTACACTATCGCATTCTTTAAGGGACTTTCACCACACGGTAGAATACACCATTACATATAGTCAATCCCATTGACTTCCAGTGGATACTCCCAGTACCACTCGCAAACATTCATAACCAAACACATAGTTAATCCCATTGACTTCCAGTGGATACTCACAGCACCACTCACAAACATTCATAACCAAATACATAGTCAATCCCATTGACTTCCAGTGGATACTGGCAGCACCACTCACAAACATTTATAATCAAACACATAGTCAATCCCATTGACTTCCAGTGGATACTCCCAACAACACTCACAAATATTCACAATTCAGATATCACAATCAGTCATACACACAAATTGTGGATACTCTCAATACCACTCATACAACATACAATTTAGACATTAGAATCCATCACAAGACAGACCAGTGGAAGCTACTAGCACCACTTGCACAATTCAATTCTCTATACTAACAACACTATCCTTCCTAACCTCATATTAAAATCCACTTTCTTTATCCAAACTCCTTAAGTCATATCCTCATCATAACATGTTTGAAAACTGCCATATCTTCCTGAAAATCAAATCTATCACATACCTTTCATCATATGGACAAAACCGCTCATTTTACAGACTAACTAACCTTATAAACATGTCCAAATCATCACATAGAAGCTCCCCATAGAATTTGGAGTCAATTGAGCTTTGGTAGATCCTCGATATCTGCCGAGGTTCCTACTGAATATCTCGGTAGATGATCTGCTGTGGCTCAGTAGATTGTCCCGAGAGCTCATATTTTCTAGGAGTTTTTGGTAGATCCTCGGTATCTACTGAGAGTCCTACCGAGCGAGTATTTCAGCCCAGAATTTGGTATTTTTCCTAGGGCTTCATGCCCACACTCTCACATACTTAATTTTACACTTCTAAACATAATTTAATTAATTCCTATCATCATGAACCTAATCAAATCTCAACATATCAATCTAAAATTATACATCCAGATCAGCATTTCTTAAATCCCATAATCCTATATGAAAAAAATATGGAAATTATAAAGATTTCATAAGAACATAACAATCACCTTAAAACATGAACATATTCATACATATTCATTTAATCACAAAAATCTTTTACACAATTGTTACTACATACAAATATGTAAATACCACAAGATCTTAGTAAAACAGTCCGGATCATGGGTAACCCTAGAATCATGCAATCACCTACATGTATTTATAGCATCATTGCAATCCTATGAATATAACTATTATAAGATCAATGGAGAATCCCTACCTTTTTCTTCTCAGATCTTTTCTCTGTAGATTTCCAACACTAGAAGATCACCAAGCCTTCCTTTAGCCTTATTCTTCTTCTTCTTCTTCTTCTTCCTTCTCTCTCTTTTTCTTCTAACCTAGATTTCTTCCTTCTCTCCTTTCATTTTGGATGTATGAATCAAAGACAGTTTCTCTCTCTCTCTCTCTCTCTCTCTCTCTCTCTCTCTCTTTATTTGGAAGGCACGTGTGTTAGTGGGAGAGTTCCATTATCCCACTCAATTAATTCAAATAAAGGTAGAATTACCTAATTAGCCTTACCTTAAGCCCAATGGGCCATTCGACCAGTCCATGCTCCACTCCAAGCTTAATGTGTAGGGTCCAAGCCCAGTCCACCTAATATTCAAAAATTAACACAAGTTACCACTAATTCTCCGAAATTACATAATGATCCAATTCAACCCTTCTCCTTACAATTGGATCCTAAGGCTTAAAATAAGGATTAACTACCATTTAATTATCAACTTAAATTTTAAGGTCAGATTCATCACAGTTACCCACTTGCATTATGGAACTTTAACCCAGGGAGGCCTGCTAAGAGGACGGTTACCCGCAACAACGAATCCACACCTGAATCCTTCGCTGGCCGGTTGACCAGACAAGCTATTCCAAATAGTAGGGATTCTAGTGATAGGATCCTTCGGAAACTAGCCATGCACCCATACACAAGAATAATCTGCCAAAAACCATCACAAGTGCTTTTTCCAACAATCAGTCGGATCTCCAGTGATAACACCCTTTGAAAGCTACCCGTTCACCCATACACACAAATAATCTGCCGAATGCCATCGCGGGAATCCTTTCCATAGCATATATGCATAACAATCCCACAAAGGAAGGCACATCAAGTTATAAGTCATCAACATTCATCTTACAATCACCAAACACACGTTTGGTCACTTTCCAAGTCAAGTGGTTCGATCCCTAAGCCAATTGGTCCAATCCCCAAGTCAATCAGTGCTCAGAAGCAGTTGGGGTGTCCATCGGTAAGGTCACCGGTGTACTGGTGGGCACTTTAACTCTGTTTTATAGTCCTTGTCGGTAGGCTCACCGGTGTACCGGTGCCTATCTATGGGGGGCCATGTGGTTTTCAGATCCCTGTCAGCAGCTCCACCGGTGTACCGATGGGTGCCGATGGATCGCGATCTGGGTATCTTCTGGGTTCGTGAAACCCTACTTTTTCGTGTCCAATTCATTTCACAATAATTTCAGAGATCAATATTCATCAAGATAGCAATATTACACTAAAGAAATCATGTCCAACCCTTTTATTAACATGCTAAACAAGATTAACAAGGATCAGCCAGCATATGCTGGGTTTGGCAGGGTCGTCGACGACCTTTCGGCGCGCCTAAATAGGTGAAAGTGTGCCAAATGGATTGACACCTCGGGGTTTCGTCCAAATTGGTCTCGATAGACGAGAAGTCAAGTTGGTTTGGTCACTTTGTATTTCGGCAACCTTTAAGGCTCGCCTAAGGGATGCTTCGGTGACCTATTCGGTGTGCCTAAATTCATTCAGCGACAATTCCCGAGAGCCTTATTTGGTCTCTGAGATTCGGTGACCTCGTTGGTGCGCCGAAGCTCAGGAAAGGTCCGTTGAGGATGAAATTTCCCTGGGAGCTAGGTTTTACCCCCAGGAAAGTCCGATTGTGTTCAAATGTCATTTCCTTTGGTCTTAGGTAGAGATCCAGGATTTTCTCTCCTTTTCTCTACACCTAAGGTTTGGTTGTTCCACATGCATGGTCAAATGTGAAGGTCCAGTGTTTAGGGTTCCACATACATCAAAATAAAAAGTTCTAAATCCCTAAGAGGAGGGTATGAGGCAAACAACCATTCTCCTAGGTCAAAATACTAAAACACAACTGAAATACACGATGAAAGGAGGTTACTCAACTTAGGGCATAGTTGCGTGAGTCGAGGTTGAGTTGCAGCGCATTTCGGATATTTGGAAGATCATCCTTGAGCTCCAAATCCTCGTCATGGCTCCAAAATCCCAAGAGAAGAGAGGAAGAATGAAATTGTGTTTAATTATTAGAGGACTTCGGTAGGTGAGTCCGAAGTGGATCTCGGAATCCTATGAGTGTGATTAATTAATTTATTAAATTAATTAAATCTTAATTAATCTCTAATTTTTCAACTGATCAATTTGGTTGGCCACCTAAATCAATTTAATTTCTTAATCAACCTAACTTTCTGAGGTCAGGGTCCAATGGGCATAAACCTAAGCTGTTAGTGGATTAAGTTAAATTAAGCTTAGCCACTAATCAAGTTTAATTTGGATTACTGGTTCAGGTCTTTATAGTAAAACTCCCGTCACTATTATAACCTTCCTAACCATCTCTTAACTTCCTATATGCTTACCTAAACTGATATTGTAAACTTCCTCACCAAGAATCCTCCTCAAAATCAAACTCTTACTTATCAGAAACTAATTTCTATTTAAAATAGAAACTCTCTCTCTTCTAACCAATCTCAAATCCTATTGCAATTACCAAACTAGCCTCATTTTATAATTTAAAGTTTCATACGACCACGGCGAAGTTCAATTCCCACTTATCTTTAAATATCACACTACACTCCCCCATACTTTTTATTAATTATAGTCTAACCCCAACACTTCCACTTAATTATTAATTTATCCATGGCTCTAATTAACTTAGGAAACCACATTATTAATAATAGAAAATTACCAATTAATTCCTATAAACCTCTTTTAATTATTTTCATCATTTAACTTTACTAATTACTCACACCTTAATTATGATATTTAATTTCTGGATCTGAGTGTCATGACCCAAACCGGAAATTCCCGATTTCATAGGTTTTCCAGTTTAAGTGCAACCTTCACCCCGTATTTCTATGAGTGTGTAATGACCTGGACACTTAAAGGAATATTTCCTAATTAATTATTATTATTAATTAT
>JAUPMG010025899.1:0-14916 GCA_031762675.1 Pachysandra terminalis | reverse complement strand
AATTGAAATCAGCAATTCCTCAATTACACATGCAACCAAATAAGTAAAACCAATGAATTAAATCAATCAATAAAACTCCAAACAACAGAAAACAATCAACAAAACATTATAATGTCCACCATGAAAAAGAGGTTTGTTAATCATCCTTGCACATTAATAAGAGCAGCAGCAGTTCTTACTGAGTATGTTCAAGATAAAGGAATGCATGGAGAACAAACCCTAAAAGGTTAGGATTGATAACAGGAGACACAGGTTGTAAAAGCTAAATACAATATATGAATCAAACTTGTAAGCAGACAGTGGCCAAACAAGAATATTTCTTGCACAAAAATACTCACGAATCTAATCAACCATTTGCAGGAATAGCCCCAAAACCATTTAATCACATAACAATTCTCCCATTAGTCTCAGACCCATTGCCCCAAACAAAAATCCCAAGATTAGATTGAATTCTACTTTCCATTTTGTGTTCTAACCAATCATCAGTTCATCACCCCTCGAGAATAATAAACTAAAAAAACAAAATTCAAATCTAAAGAGAACCCAAATCAATTCATGAACTGACCTGATTAAACCCGTTATTTTCGATGGCATTAACGATCTTATCAAGATCAAACCCACCCCTCGAAGTCTCAAGCACAGTTCCACCTCTCTTATGCCAGTTATGCACAATCTTCGGATTGAGCGGCACCGGCTCCGTCGTGTAAAATCCACGGTACCCTGCCGTAACACCGGATATCTGACGCACGCCATAAAGCTCCCACAATCCCACCACCAGCTCCCTGATGACGGTATTCAATCCCGGACATAGCCCGCCGCACGTGACGATAGCCACTCGCACGTGGGAAGGGTCGAAGAAGACCTGCTGGCGTGGTCCGGCTCGGTGGTAGACTAGATGGGGCGAGGTTGATGGGAAAGTACCGGAGAGGTCGTAGACGATCTGCCGGAGAATGACGTCGGAAGGGGGGACGTAGAAACCGTCGGAGGGGCGGAAGAACTGGTTGTGTTCCAAGGGATTCGTGAAGGTTTTCAGGTTGGGGAGGTAGTTGGTGAGGTGTGGTAGCTCTTGTAAGGTTACGGGTGAGAAGGATACATTTTCCGGTTGGGTTTCTCGTTTTCCGGTATCGGAAGGGGTTTTGAGATCGGAATCGGCCATGGCGGTTTTGCAGGAGAGAGAAAAGAATGGCGGCAGAACAAAAGAAGAGAAGTAATATGAACGACACGTGGCTAATAAGGTATAATAGTATCAAGACGTGGCAGTGCAGAGAAATAACAGGTGGCATCCATGGCTGCTGTACGCAACCCGATAAGTAGAATCCGGGTGCACTTGGGCCGGGTCAGTTCCAAGCCCTATTAAGTATATTTTTTAGTTGGGATTGGGTCAAGGCCCGGACCGATCTATATGTCAATTTGGGCTTCAGACATGCATGGTCCAATCCATCTGGAAAGGTTGCTCCCAAGTTCCAACGATCTAGCTTAATCAAATTTCTATTTGGTGACGGCTCTAAGCTCAGGCTGCGTTTGGTCCGACTTGTGCTTATGGATAAGCACTCATTGGATTATTTGCTTAATGGGAGCACTTATCCACAGCAACAAAAAACTGCTTATTTGAAGAAAATAGCGTTTGGGAAATACATTTATGAAAGTTTAGAGGTAACATAAGTATTATAAAAATATTATTAAAGTTTAGAAGTAACATTTAAGTGTCTATGAAAGTTTAGGGGTAAAATAGGTATTTTAAAAATATTACTAAAACTGTGAAATAGCTTAACGCATAAGAGCTTAGGAGAAGCTACTCTCAGCAACTCCTTATGGGTAACCTTCCTCTAGTCCTTATAGGTAAGCACTTACCCATAAGCACTACCAAACACATTTAATTTTAAAAAATGCTTATATAAGCAATAAGCTACAATAAGTACTGATGACCCCCCAAATTGGAAAATTCATATCGAACCAATAAGATAAGGCCACCTTGCGCTCGTCCCTAATATTACACTTCATATCCTTGCCTCGAAGTTTCCTCAAGCCATGTCTTCATTAAGATAGAACGAACTCAAAGGGCATGGCAACCTCGAGAGTATTTCCTTGAAGGAGTCAACCTCGAAGTCGCGTCACTAACGTCGGATATAGGCGATTTAAGCCTATACTGAGTCCGGGTAAAGACTTAATGATCTAACCTCTAGACCGGTTAAAGACTATCTCATCCTACTCCAAGTTCGGATAGACTTGATGATCTAATCCCAACATCGAATAGGGGCGATTTGATCCTATACCGAGTCCGGATAAAGACCTAATGATCTAACCCTGAGACCAGTTAAAGACAATCTAACCCTACTCCGAGTTCGGATAGACTTGATAATTTAATCCCAACACCAGATAGAGACAATGAGATTCTAATCCGAGATAGGGTAACGACTTTATGATCTTACCTCGAGAACGGGTAAGGATTTTATGATCAAAGTCCCAAGATCCGATTGCGACCTAATGATCTTGTCGCGAGATCATAAAGTGATTGTATGATCCTATATTGATTTTGACCCTGTGTGATAACCTTGTGATTCCACACAGGCGCTAAGTGGTTTTGACCACTTTCTAAGGCACTCCAAACCCACCCCCGAGATGGGAAATTTGTCATCAAGCTGACAACCCTGACTCGACCCTCGTGGCGAGGTCCACATCATGTTGGAAGCCCTCGCATGCTAAAGGATTATCGGAGAAACGATAACATCGTTCTAACAATATTGACTTTGTCTTATGCCCCAAATCTTGGATAAAAGGAACTGTTTCGGGGTTGATACATCTCAGGTGTAAGAGTACCCGAAATCGCAAGTCGAGTTGTGCTACAACATCGAGTAACGACTTGACTCGATGTTTTGAAGTGACACTCGCAGTCATGTTACAATCACTTAGCCCAGGAAGTTATTCCCTAGAGAACCTCGCTCTGGAACAACATCCTGAAATCACTTGGATAACAGGAAAAAAATGGAGGGGAATATCAAGATACCTAAAGGAATGGTGGGTGGCATAGAGAGACGTCCTAAAAGCCCATGATGGTTAATCGGCAGTTGACCCAACCCCATGAAAAAATGTCACATCAAAGGGACCGAGCACAAGCAGAGATTGCTTGCACATTTAGTGACAGGTGACAATCAACGTATGTGCAAGGACATGTGGAAACATCCTACCGTGTCTGATGCTCGATGACTGACACTTATCACTCTGACTTTCTCCAAGAGTTTTAACTATAAAAGTCCCCACTCTCATTAGACAAAGGGAGGACTTTTTAGGAGAAGTAATCTAGGATTCACGAAGGAAACCTAGAATCCCTAACTTCAAGACTCCTCTATTTGTGCTTTCTCTGAAACCATTCTTTAGGATCTTCAATTCCTTCTCTTTGTTCTCTTTTACTTGACCTTAAAGAATATGAAAACTTCGTATTAGAACGACCATCAAGGTTTAGGCCACTACGAGACACGCATTCGAACTCTTTGTACCTTTATTGGTTAACCACTCAAAAATTGATATCTATCATCTTGAATTAGTTTAATTATTCTCATTTGTTAACCAATTTTAGAGATCAACAGTACTTATAGAAGCTGGACCAAACGCAGCCTTGATTATTTAACATAGATTTAAGAGACTTTCTTTTGATTTTGTTAAGGTAAAACAAGAACAAAGAGTCTTGGATTTATGTGTGGATTTTTTGCTATCAAACCTCAGCGTTCATATCTAAAGATGGTCTTCCCATGTCAACACGGCATTGCTTTACAACCTACCAGGAAGAAACTAGAAAAAAAATTGACATATTATTGGATTGAATTTTTAGTATGTTTATGGGTTGTTAAGATGATTTTATTGAATAATCAACTCTTAATTTTTTTTATGTTAAATGTACATAATGGAGGCAAACCGGGTTCCCCATCCTCTATACCGGAATGATTATAACCATATTTACAACTTCGTTTAGAGGGTGTCGCGTGTGGACGCGGATCCTCTGTTATGAGTTTGGCTTTGTTTCACATATCACACCTCATATCACCGGGCTCTTAGCCTCACCGGTTAAGATAAAAATCAGTTAAGCTAAAAGTTAGTTTCAAGTTCGTAGGTCATTTATGGTTTTAGAAATGTCAGTCAATACTGTAACTGTTCACGTTTCTCAAATTTATGAGAAGCTGAGCTATCTATCAAAAACCGCCATTAATTCCTAAAAACAACGCCGGCCTTGTAGAGGGTATGCCGAGGACCTAGAGATATTGGCACACGTCTCAGCCCCAACAATAAACGAAGACTTGTAATTAATGAACTTGGGAAATTTGGACTCGCTTGTTTGGTTGATGAGCTACATAAATGCCGTTGACGTAATTAGGTGACTCCAACAAGAGCCAGTTAGAGTTCCACCTCTAGAATTGGAAGTCTTAGATTTGAATCCTTGGGTTTACCTTTTGGGTGGGGTCATGTATATGGAGTATACCTTGTCCCAATTAACTAGGTGCTTCGCACCCACTACAACGAGATGGTTACAACCATCCTTAGTTCCTTACAGCGCCAATAGGAGGACGCTACGTGGGGTACCAAGGGGAATACCCAGAGAGGGGGAGTACTGATGGCTTATTTATGGGGGATACCAAAGGTGGGGGTACGGGTGACTTATTCATGGGGTACCAATGTTGGAGGAACTGGTGGCTTATTTATGGGGTACCCTGTCCATGTGGCGAGATCACATTGGTGCTGTATAAATCGTTATAAGCACTTTGCTGTAGAGGATGGAAGGGAAGAGGCTGTAAGATGAAATCTTACTATCTACTGTGACCCAATTTTAGCTGTTGGGCCACAACGCATACAATCACCGGAAAATAATTTTCTGCTCCGATCAACATTTTCTTCGTTTGGAAGGAACAAGACTTAGTCCCCACCTCTAAGAAAAGTCCTCACACGCATTGGACTTGATTTGCAAAATATTTTGGTGGATCCCACAAGTCTAAGAGGATACTTGACTCTCTTCTTCTTAGAACAAGACTCGAGAGTCCTATAAATAGAAGATATAGCTAGAGTTGGAAACCATGCAAGGAGTGAGATCATCCACAATCACTAATCCCCGCCAGTTAATAATTTTTCTTTGACGAGAGCTCCCTATCTAGCTCGGCAAGAAGCCATGAAGGTATAACTTTCTTTCTTTCTTTTGCTTTTTTTGATAAGAACAGAGGATTTCTATTCTATTATATTACTTACTGAGCAGTTAGAATTATGCATGAATGATTTTTATTACAGCAAAAGGTGGGGATGGAAGTTTCCATGAATGGCCGGAAATCACAGACCAAAGCCCTGAAGATTGCAGCTGGTGCACCAGGTAGCTGCACTTGGACACAGTTAATTTCTTCAATTCAATTGTATTGATCCCTTCTGGACTCTTTGAGCAACTCATTAAGCTATTTTTATGGAAATTTTCGTTAGGGGTTGAATCAGTGGCACTACAAGGAGAGGAGAAGAACCAAATTGCAGTAACCGGTGACGGGATCGATTCGATCGTCTTAACAAAGTTGTTGAGGAAGAATGTTGGCTACACCAAGTTGGTAACCGTCGCACCCGTCGAGAAGAGAAGGAAAAGAAGAATGAAGAGATGCAGCCAATTGTTTGGTCATCAACATATCCATATCAATATGGTCATGGTGTGCCACAAATCTATGTCTCTGAAGTTCGCGATCATGACAATCGTACTATCATGTGAGTAAGGCACTACTGCTGCTGCTCTGCTGCTGCATAAAGACTAATTAAAAGCTGCTTTCGCTTTTGTGCTTTTATATATATATAGTTTAAATTAGATTGTCCAACACATGTCTTTAGCTTCAAGCATAGTTTAAAATTATGCCAATTACAAGAATTTCGGAGGCATAAACGAAACCGAAATATCTAAAATTTTGGTAACAATTTGGTAGAAAATAATTTTTTGATTAAAATAATTAAACGAAATAAATGATTCAAATTTTACAAAATTTTGGCATATTTCGGACCAAAATTTTGGATATTTGGCCAAAATAAAATCACTTTTTTTTTTATTTAAATTATTTTAATATAGACTTAATTTTAGCCAATTTCTTTCGTTTTTTTAATAAGTACTAAGTAATAACTTCTAAAATATAAATAATAAAGTTAGTCAATAAAAAGTGATGTTTTCATTAAAATATATATTATTTATGAACATACAAATTTCAAAGAAAAAGAAAAAAATAATATTTTGATTAATAATGTGAAATTATACAAAAGTTGACAACTAATAAATACAATATTTATGTTATAACATCCAAAAAGTATATAAGTATCAAAAATATATTGGATTCAAATTCAAACTAGAGGAGGGGGATCTAACGATCTGTAACAAAAACCGATCATTTGACCATAATACCCCTCAATCAATGATAATTGTAATACATATGAACTATTTTTTAATTATTTAATTTTTGTTATTTTTTATTATTATTTTTTTATTTTTTATTTTTATCTTATAATTATATGAGATCAATGGGACTTTCACAATTTTCATTGATACCAAGCTTCTTTCTTCTTCCATATAAGCATATATTTTGTTCTTAAGATTATTAAACAAGATATACAAGGGGATTTTTGTCCATAAAATATACTTCAATAAGCAAAAATCAAATATTCCGTTACTTTATTGATAATTATTAACGGAAGGGGTTTGTTGTAACATCCTTTCAAACTATAGGAGATGTGTTTGTGATGGCCAAAGTTTAAGGGGTGCTTTTTGCCATTATGCCAAACTCAAGGGGGTGTGAATGTAATTTATCATTTTTCTTTTTTATTTTTAACTAGATTTTAGACTTTATTTCGACCGAAACATCTGAAATTTCGGCCAAAAATTTTGTTGATAAAGTGAACATTTTGGACGAAATAAATTTGGGTAAAGTACAAATATTCAAAATTTCGGCTATTTCGTTTGCTTATGTCCCGAAATAATTCAGTCCGAAAAAACGTTATTTCGAATTTTGTCCAACACATCAGAAACCGAAATTTTGGCAAAATTTTAAACTATATATGGCTTCAAGTCTTATACCTACATACTTCTCTGCTAGATTTGGTATATTTTAGAAAAATAAGAGCAAAGTCAAAATTTTGATTTCTTGTATATAAATCAAAAGAGAATATTGTAAGGGAGAATTTAAATTCATAAGTGTTATATGGGTGAATTAGCAGAGAGATTTCCCCTTTTTCTAATTATATTATTGTTAAGATACAATTCCTCTTGCTTTATTATTCATTTCTTTTCTCATTTGGCTAGCAAAAACTAATAAAGATCAAGCACTATTAGGTGAGTTCTCCGATTGTTCGGGTGAAGAAAGAAAAAGGATTCACGGAGCATAAGAAACAAATCAAAACGGACAAGCATTTATGAGGTTCAGCGTCAAGATGTTAACGTCTATGGATTCACACGAGATTTTATTATGTTCTTAAAAGTCCTAGAAAAAGTGTTGCTACGAAAAGGCTAATAAATATCCTATGTTTATTGCTTATGGCTAACAAATCATTATCTAAAATTACTATTTTACCAACAAGTCCTTTGGACTAATAAACAACTTGACCGACGGCTGGATCATCAGTATTTTCAAAAATGCTTCAATAGTATTCAATCTCTACATAACTACAGTGGAACGGGGGTTAGGGTCACTCTGACCACTCCTCCATAGAGGAGATACAGGATCGAATCTCGACCCTCCCAACCCAGAGCCTCTTTCGAGGGGATGCCTACCAACGTCCTAAGAATGAAAGGATCACATAAAAACAGTTGTATTAGAGCCTCAATTATGGTATAATTAATTGCATAATTAATGCACTATTACCTGAAAGAAACTTAAAGCTGTGTTTGGCCCGGCTTCTACAAGTACTTATTGTAGCTTATAGTTTATATAAGTACTTTTTAAAATTAAATATGTGTTTGGTAGCGGTTATGGTCAAGTCTTTACCCATAAGCACTAGAAGAAGGCTACCCATAAGGAGAAGTTGCCGAGAGCAATTTCTTCCAAGCTCTTGTGCGTTAAGCTATTTCACAACTTTAGTAATATTTTTAACATACCTATTTTACCTATAAACTTTCATACACACTTAAATCAATATTATTTTTAAATTTTAATAATATTCTTATAATAATTATTTTTATCTCTAAACTTTCATAAGCACTTAAATAAATAAATATATTTACCAAACGTTATTTTTTTCAAATAAGCAATTTATTGTTGCTGTGGATAAGTGTTCCATTGAGCAACTTATCCAATAAGTAATTATCTACAAACACAAGCCGTGTCAATAAAAGCCTAAATCTATCTCGTCAGTAGCGTCCATACCCGAATTACAGAATACTTATATAGTTGACTTGAAAATTTTAGTGTTCTCTCTATGAGTAAGTCCTCTGATGTGTCTTAAATATACTACATAATGGGAATACAAACCAGGTGATGAAGAATCGTCAATTCATACCTTGACTCCAAACCTATCTATGGATTGGAATCACACTCTTAAGACAGTTAATAAAAATTGGTCTAGAAAAAGGCGGAAAATAGACATTTTTAATCAAGACAAAGATCGATAACTGGTGATCCTTACGTTGGACGGTTCAATGAAGCCTTGTGCTTTGATCGACATTTATTAAGATGGCTTTAGCCTACCGACTTGACTTGACCTGAGTGAGTCGTGAACGAGTAAATCTTATTTTTTGAGACAACTAGGGTGCTCTGCACGTGCAACGCACGTGCAGCATATCTATTGATCGGGACTTGAAACACTTGAATCATAGACAACTAACCTAAGAATTAATAGGCAATAAAATCATTAATCTATATAATCAAAGGATAGTAATATACATATCAATAAAAAGAAAGAAGGAAAAAATGCAACAACGCTATAAAACCTTCGACTATATGTAACACAAAATAGTTGTTTCGAAAAGTGTGTTGAGTGATTTTTTTTTTTATTTAGGAACTCTCTTATCCTTATTTAGAAAAAAATTCTTCTGTGATAGTTCGCTATGTTTTTTTAGACAATATTAATCATGCTACGTTATGTGTATAAGGTCAATACAAAATTAATATAGAAGCCGGTTTGAGGTTGATATGTCTCTCAGGGTTTTAGAAATGATCAGTCACCTGTTTTAGTGTTGCTTATGTGGCGCTATACAATTAGTACCGCACGAAACATCGCATATTTTGCTTTCCCTTTTCTACGTGCAGTACTAAATGTGCCATATCCTTATATACATACAATACTGCAAGTGTTGTATATCTGTTAATAAATGTTAAAAAGAAAAATTAATTCTACTTACACCCTCTCACATTTCTGACAACTGTAGACACACTCTTGTGGTTTTGACATTCCACTTTATCCCTTGAGGTTTTGTATTACATTGCATAGAACACCCCTCCGTGTTATACCTGATGAAAAGTGTTGATGTCATTTGATTTTTCTAATTTATAGATTATATTATCCTTGAACTAAAGCATATACTTAAAAAAGAAAAAACAAATAAAAAATTCCTCAATGCCTCTCGACATGATTTTAATCATATTTTTACTACTTTATTAGTATTACTAATATTGAGAGGTAAAAAAATGCCTCAAAGGTAAAAACGATAAAAGGGTAATTTTGTCTTATAAAAATTAGTTTTCTCTCATTTACAAATAAATTTTAAGACAGTTAAAAAGGTCAATCATATTATCAAAGTGCTCTGTTAATGTCGTTCACTCGATGTTAGGGTTGTCAATGAGCCGAACTAACTCGACTCAAGCTCGCCTAGTATGAACTGAGCTTGAGATCTATAATTAGGCTCGTGAACCGAACTTGAGCCTAGAAAAAAGTTCATTATCTTAACAAGCTTGAGCCGAGCTTGGGTAGGCTCGACTCGTTTAAAGCTTTGCTTGGTTTTTATATGAGATTATGCATTGACAATCTTATATGTTATACTATATATATTAATATTAAATACACGTGTTAATAATAATCATAAACTATTATATTAATGCATTTGTACAACAATACTCGATGTCACCAATAAGTAAGGGTTCAACTTAGTTCGGTTTGGTTCAGGTTGATGTCAGCGCAAGACCAAACCGACATTGGTGAAGGATAACCCAAAATCGAATCAAACCGAATTGAGAATCAAACTTCCCAACCCGAAAACTGAACCAAATCGAGAAATGAGAAACCCGAAACCCGAAACCCAAACCAACCCAACTCAAATTGTAGTTTGGATTCGATTTGAGTGGAGTTAGATCGGTTTAATATAATGGTTTTTAGAATTACATTATATATATAAAATACTTTGTTTTATATAATATATAAAATCATATCTAATACATATATAGAGTATAATTTTGTCAAAATCGATTTGGATTAGAACTATATACACTATAAGGCTTCGGTTTAGTTCTGTTTAATTGAGGCTTCAACTAAAAATCAAACTGATCTAATTCGGTTTATAATTTTAAAACCAAAACCGAATGGAATATCTAGAAACCAAACCCAAACCCAAACCGAACCAAAGTTTGTTTGGGTCGTTGGTTCAGTTTTGGGTTTAACCGACACAAGTTGCACTCCCAATAATAAAGGTAAAAATAGAATATTAAAAAATATAAGAGATGTAGCTGTAGTTTTTAAAAATACTAGTAATAATGCACATGCGTTGCACGTATATCAATGGATTGAATTCAAAAATATTTTAAATTAGTTTTAAGTAATAGATCATTTATATCTATGCATATCTCTCTCTCTCTCTCTCTCTCTCTCTCTCTCTCTCTCTCTCTCTCTTTTTATATTATCATCGCTACCTTATTTTTTAAAAATTTCGTTTTTAATTTTTTATTTATTTGTGATTTTTTTTTCTTATTTTCTTTTCCATGTACAAGTTTGCATTATTAGTGGATTGAAGAAAGAAAAAGACTTAAAGAAAAGATTGAATATTACTTTTGTGTTGTTATCATTTGGCTTCTTGTACTTGTTTTCCTTTAGATTTATAGTTTATTCACTATCTAGAGAATCATCTTCTCGCATGCCCCATTGAAATTGTAAATGCGAGCAGTAGTTGTAGATAATGAACAATATTAGCTCTATTTTCCCCTGTGATAATCAAGTTATAGAGTTATGATGACTTGAATAATTATTCTTGTGATCAAACACAATTGACATAACTATAATATAAACATTGGACAATCCAAGGAACTAAATACGCAAGGTAATTCTAAAGCATGTCAATTCTGAATCCATTTTTTCACATCCATCATTCTTTAACTTCTACATCCACTGAACCATGGAGATGGTAATTGTTAATAGAAGAATCTAGAGCATCCATGTGAAAAACAGTCTCAGCTCCCTCAAAAGCTGCATACTGGAAAAGCAATGCCTGAGAGGAAGTTAAACAAAAACATAAAGGAGGATAAAGAGAATAATTTTGTAATGGACTCAACATATTCAAGCCTTCTTGGTTTTTCATATAATGTCTTTATTTCTAGATTCTTTCCTGTTGAGCACATGAGTACTCTTTTTCCCTTACTCACATTTCGTCCTGCACACCACTATGGAGCACAAAACAGTACCACAATTCAAAAGAACAACAATAAATGGATAATGAGACTCGATGATTTGCTAAAATCACATTCTCATCTGTAGCTCACTTCTTTTAAGTGAAAGATTATATGACTTGAAAAAAAAAAAATTCATGATCTAAAGTACATTTATCAAAGCAAAGAATTTTTGTTTCGGATTTGTGAGCAATGGTTTAGCAATCTACAAATAACGATTTGTAAATTTTGCTAATTGAAGCATTGAACAGAATACATATCTCTATCCAAAAAGCAATCTTTATCAAGGTCAAAAATACATATTATCAAACAAGCTAGATTCATCTAATGATCAATTAATTGGCAAATCGAAATCCAACAAGGCTGAGTTTGTTCACAAATTATATAAAAACAAATTCAAATAATCTTACAGACATGTTTTTTTATGACATACTAAAAGGAGGATGCATTTGTCTCATCTACGTCAGCAACCTACTCACTCTCAAAGCTCTCCGAAGCCATCTCTAACCCTACCTGCTTCAAAACTTTCATACGTTCCACGCTCACCTCCTCAACTCTCAGCTTGTTCAAGGTTTCTCTTCCTTCGATGACGAGCCGATCGCATGACAAACCATCGATATTTAATACTAAAACCTGTCACATTGTTGCATGTAATACTTGATTTCTTGAAGGTTTGCTTCTCTACTCTCATATTCGCTCCACACTGCCACCACTAACATCTATAAATCCCTCGCTTGCAAGAGTCCAAAGTGCATTTCTTAACTGAGTACATATTTAGAAAGAAAGAAAAAACATGAAGGAACATTTAGCATTCATCATTATACTACAATGAGACGGAACAAAAGAAAGAAAGAAAGAAACATCTTTACTTGGTTACTTGTATTGTTAAGGTGGACTTTCCAGAATTTTGCTTCTTTAGTCCTTCCAGTTTCAATGTTCTTTTACTCTTTAAGCTTGTCCTAGAAAGCAAGCACAAATAATTAAAAGTTCATTGTTGGTTACATATAATCAGCTAAGAGAAAGGCAAAGTGTCCTAACATCATACTTGAGGCACGTTCATAAATGACAAATAAAAACTAAATTTCCAATACATAAATTAGGGAAAAAGTTGAAGATCATTGATTTGGCTAAGAACTTGTACATGTTTAAGTTCCATTCAGTGCTTGAGATGGAGAAAGTTCTTAAGAATGGACCTTGATGCCCATACTTGAGATAGGTTCTAAAATACCAAAACAAACATTTAAAGATAGAAAAAAATAATCAGATGGCATAATAACATTTGTTAAATTGATGATAGGAAGGGTATTTCGATGCATTTTGCATTAAGATGATGCATTTTACTAAAGACTTAGAAGTAAGATGATCCAATTAAGTTAGTTCCTACTTTGATATAGTCTTGAAGGACATCCACATATAATCCAGGGAATAGTTAGAATATTTATTTACACAGTATCATGATTTGTGAATATTCTGAATCGTAGCGTTGATGCTTCTACAATCAAAATCCATGGTCTTCATCCAGTTCTCAAACTCTCCAATCTCATGCATCCCAAAAACCCATAAACGAAAACTAGGGATTACCAACAATGACTTGAGAAAACACCTTTCTATGAAAGAGAGGTACAAAGAAAAAAAGAGAAATATCTGTAGAAATAAAATCATTACAAGAGCCACTTCTAAAGGAAAATGAAACAAAAACTTGGATCTGCAATAAAATCATATATAAAGCCATACCTGAATGGCTAATTCTATTTTGGGCTATATCTTCGCCATCTACTTCTCGGCTATATCTTCGCCATCTCCTTCTCCTATGGTTGTACCCTTCTAACTCTCCACTCATCATAATTCCTAAATTTTCATTGATAGGGTTGATCAGTAATTCATGTTCTCACCTATCATATATGCCATGGACTTAGCAACTTATACTGGTTCACCAAAAGTTTGAGTTTAGGAAGAAAACAGAAAATGGGAGGTTTGGTATGTGATATTTTGGAGATTACTACCTACTACTGTTTGGTTTCCCATCTTTACAAACTGAGATGGGTTTTCCTCAACTTCAACTTTTGACACAAGTGCCACATGATTTGTTCTCCAGCTTAAATTTTCTTCCACATCCTTCTCATTATTTATGTTCTTGCACAAATGCCACAATGACTTCTTCCCTAACTTAACATTTTCTTCCAAATATTTTTTCATGCCTTGAAAGGTCTTGCCTAAAGGGTAGCAGATTAGTATATTTTCAGGTTATACTGATCAAAGCTCATTGTTACTAACACATTTTGTATTTTAATAATAAATCAGAAAGTGATTCATAATCACAAATCATTACATAAATCTGCAATTAAGGTGATTCTTAGCAACCTTTTCACAAATATATCGAACCTTCAACTCATATAACCAATAGCTCAATCAGAAAAGAAAAAAAATTGTAAATAAATTAAACAAACAATCAAGCAATTATAAGAGAAACAAAAAGGGAAAAATAGCTACAGGAAAAAAGCTAGCACCTTCGCAGTAGAGTTGATGGCATGAGAAGAGGCAAGCCATTGATTTGTCTGCTTGGTGTAACGGATAATCGTGGCAGCTAAATCTCGAATCTCCAGTTCGATTCGCTTCTCAATAACGAAGGATTCTTGCACTCCGTCATTCACAGTCTCCACCAAATGATATGAAACACGCGCTACAACTCTTACTGCATCTTTCTTTTGCTTTCTCTGTAATAAATCATAAGTTTTCAAGAACACCCATTTCATTTCAAGCAGAGTTTCACTACAAGAACCAACAATAAGTTTTGGCCAATAAAAAAACCAACAATATTTGAAAGACAAAAATACATCGATTCACTAAGCGTGTCTATCAAAAGGATAAGCAGCTATTGTTGTGGATTACTGAGAAACCAAAGATCTACTACTCCTCTTCCTTCTAACTGCTCCCACTTCCTCATTAGACCCATCTTGGATAACCATGGCAGAAGAGCTGGAATTCTCATTGGAAGCCGATTCGGTCCCTTTTCCCTTGTCATCGTCGCCTACATCAATAGACATCTTCTAGGAATAGCAGCCTCTAGATTCGTCTTCCCCTCTCCCATGATTAGGCAAGTCGTTGAGATCCCACATTCTTTTATATCTACACCCGTGAATCTGTCATTTAGAATTTCACCATGAATCGTTTTCTCTCTTTCCTCTCTGTTAAGTATGTGTTGGCATTTAATGACGTGGCATTTTCAGCTTGTTGGCATTTAGTGACGTGGCATGTTTATCTGGTTTAAATAGTTTTCTTTATTTTCTAATATGTGTGTTGGCACTTGATGACATGGCATTTCTATCTTGACTTGTTG
>JAUPMG010025898.1:0-28929 GCA_031762675.1 Pachysandra terminalis | reverse complement strand
CTGCCACCCCACTACAACCACAACCACCCCACCACAACCACCCCGCCATCACCACCCGCACCACTACCACCTTTGAAAGGATATAAATGTGCAAAACTCATTCTAGTAAATGTTAAACATCTATTTACGTTGCAACTCATTTTGTAACATGCTAACTAAACACAATCAAGAAACCTTCAAAATGAGTTCCTTGAATGGGTTAGAGGAATGAGTTCTCGGAATGAGTTCCAGATTCCGGAATGGGAGTCAAACGACACCTTAGGTCTATTTGAAATCTTGTAAATAACTTCACTTAAACCATATTATTAGAGGCATTTCTAATTCATAAATAAGGTTATCATTTCAACAAGAAAAAAGGAAAAAAAAATTCTGAAAACGAGGGAGGAATTAAGGGAAGGTTACCACAGGGCATAAAGATTTCTTGGCAATCATCTCTGCCGTGTCTTTGGCTCGCTTAAGGTCAGATGTGTATACGGCTACCGGTTTCTGCTCTTTTGCCAACCTCTCTGCAATCTGAGAACATTAATGTTAATTATTATTCTTGTTTTTGTTGTTGCCTCTTTGAAATCTGAAAATATTATTATGAATATTATTGTTGTTGTTATTGTTTTCATTATTATTATTATTATTATTATTATTACAATTATTGCTGTTATTAATTGTGATGCACAAGGGAATAATTATCAAGATTTTTTTATTTTTTATTTTTATTTTAGAAGCTGCAAAATTTTTAAGTAAAAGAATAAAGGATTGCTAAAACAGTTTTTGATGATTGTTTTATTCATTCAAATGGTAGAGCTATAGAATAGCACAAAACATGATTCAAAAACAATATTTTAACAGAAACAAAGTTCAGGTCTTAACTGCAATAGCTTGCTTCATTCCAACCTCGTTCAGATCTGATTCAAGTTGTCCCTGTGAGCCAAGATATAATTCTTTTAAAGTTAACAGAAACTTAAAATAGAAAAAAAAAAAACAGAAAAAGAGTATCCGAATATAGTCATTTTTAGCAAAGGGGACTCATTTGGTACTCATTTGGGGTGCAACTCGGTTCGGTTTGGTTTGGGTTGATATCAATCCAAGATCAAATTGACATTGGTAAAAGTTAGTCCAAAACCAAACTGAACCGAATTGAGAACCAAACTTCCCAACCTAAAAACTGAACCGAATTGAAATTGAAAACCCTAAACTTAAACCAAGCCAACTCAAATTGCAGTTTTGGTTTGGTTTGGGTCAAGTTAATACAATGTCTTTTTGAATTGTTTATATACCATAATTTGGTTTAGTTTAGTTTGATTTAGAATTATATATACTAGAACACGGGTTTCAGATCTGTTCGATTTAACCAAAGCTTCAACCCAAAATCAAACCAACCTAATTCTGTTTTATAATTTCAAAACCAAAATTGAACCAAATATCTAGAAACCAAATCAAACTTAACCGAAGTCTGTTTGGGTCGGTTCGGTTTCAAGTTTAACCGACCCAAGTTGCGCCCCTCGTAGTCGTACCATTTTATTACACATACCTGGATCCTTCCAGAAGCATTCCATTTTGTCTCTCCATGCCGAACGAGAACAATCTCAGCAATGTCATGTGGGATTTCATTTGCCTCCTCGCTTACCATCTTCACCATGGGGTTGTGTCTAAAAATCAAGATTAGATATTTAAGTATAATTAAATACTAAATAAAGTTATGAAAAGAGAATTTGTGATTTTATTTGCAAAATATAAAAACAGTCGCAATGAAAAAGGTATTGTGTTAAATTTCATTCCGTTCCACATTGCACAAAAGCATCTTGAAAACCTAAAACATCGTATAATAAGGCAGATCGGGTTGTAGATGACTCGGATCATGTACATCGATACACATGATTCCAGATCTGTAATAAAAGATCTCTATCAAATTGGAAAACGTCCCATGTCAGTATATGAGTGATTATTAGAACCACACAAGAATGTCCACACTCAATCCACTTAGGATGGTGATATTCAACCCTAGATCTCAAAGGAAGGTAGAGATGATGAGAATGAGAGAATCTTTAGGACAGGATATCTCCAAAGTGTGAAGCATGATGGATAGGGAGTACGGGTGGCAACGGGCTGGACTTGGTCAGGCTTGTGCCACAACCTATATATAAGAGGAACTCTATCGGCCCCAGCCCGGCCAGGTTCGAGCTTCAGGTTTTACACTCTTTGCCCAAGCCTACCCATGGTTTAATTTGTCAAGCCCAAACCCGTCCCTGTTTGACCAAGCCCGGCCATAACCTATCTCTCTCTCTCTTTCTCTCTCTCTATATATATATAAGAGCAATTTCGTTAGTCCGAGCCTGGCCCGACCCGAGCTTCAAGTTCAACACTCTTTGTCCAAGCCCGTCCATGCTTGTATAAAATAAGACAAAAATATATATCTTTTGCTACGACTAAGAATCAAACCCAAACCTCCACAACCAAAATATGGTGTTTTCACCACCAAGCTACAATACAATATGTTCATATAGTTAAATAAAAATCATATATATTATTTATTAATGTCTAGCAGGGCCGGACCTGGCCAATCTAGTATGAATCCAAACCCGGCCCGAAAATTTAATCGGGTCTTAAATTTGAACCTGGCCCTTACCCTTGCCATATTTGATACATATCGTGAAATCCATCATATATTAGTTCTATTCTTTTGTAATTTCATATTTAGAGCTTATAGAGGTCTAAGAATATCCAAATTTATATTCTATATATATATATATATATATGATCTACCATCCACTTATTTTTCATATTTATAGATTCCAAAATAAACCTTACGAAGCTAAGCCTGTTAGGGATATTTATGTCACCTTAACTTTTAAATCTAAGGCTGTGTTTTTGCACTGTTTAAGTGTTTATTGGAACTTATAACTTAAGGTAAATTACATTCAGGCCCCCTTGGGTTTGGTATAATTGCAACAAATATCCCTCAAACCTTGGTCATCACAAACATCTCTCCTATAGTTTGAAAGTATGTTACAACAAATCACTTTCGTTAGTAACTGTCAATAAAATAACGAAATATTTGCTTTTCTCTTACAACCGTATATTTTAAAGACAAAAATACCCTTGTATGCCTTGTTTAATATTCTTGAAGAACAAAATAGGTACTATATGGAATTGGGAAAACCCCATCTATCTCATATAATTATAGGATAAAAATAAAATTAAACATAAAATAAAAAATAACAAAAAATAAATAAATAAATTAACAAATAAATAAATAAAATGTAAAAAAAAATAGATAATGTTTAGCAATTATCATTGATTGAGGGTTATTATGATCAAATGATCAGTTTCTGTTACAGATCGTTAGACCCCTCTAATTTGGTTCAATAAGGATGTTGGTTGTAATGACCAACGTTTGAGGGATACTTCTTGTCATTATACCAAACCCAAGGGAGTGTCAATGTAATTTATTCTTTAACTTATAAGTGCTCTTATTGAATCATTTATCAAAGTGCTTATCCAAAAGCACAAGTTGTCAGAGTGCTTATCCAAAAGCACAAGTTGGCCCAAATGTAGCCTAAATATCTTTTAGTAACTATAAATAATGCAAAAACACTCTAATACCCTTACAATGGTGAACTGGTTTACTCGCAATCGATTGTAGAGTGGAGTTTCAACACCTGATCTCATTGAAACGAGGTCTAGTGTAAATAAAAGCATGTATTTGGATGAGGATCTTATGTGAGGTAGTTCATAGGAAACCTCCTGTGAGGTTTATAGGAGGGTGACATGTGTCCTAGGTGGGCCCCACCACATTAACTAGCTTCTGCCTATCAAGGTAGAGGCCGATTAATGTGGTGGGCCCCAAATTCATCATTTTTTAGGGTTTTAAAAATGACAAGTCACCCTTCTTAATGGGGCTCATCTGTGAACACATGTCACCGTCCTGTGAAACTCATAGGAAGTTTCCTGTGAACTACCTCACAGAAGATCCAAGTTCTGTATATTTACATGCTTTGAAGCCATTCTCACTACTTTTTTTGAAGCCATTCTCACTTTGGAGATATTGTAACATTTGATGCTCTCAAGCTCTAGTTTATGCTTTCGCTCTACGCTCTGGTAACTTAAAAGAGTAGTGGCATGAAATTCCAAGATTTTATTACTACGAGAATCAAACGGGTTCTAGCCAAAAACAAGTCCAGGTGTCCTCTTGGAGACGAAAGTGTTTTTTGTTCATTGAATGGGATAGTGATAAGCAACTTAAAAGTTCAAGTGCGTATAACATGGTTGCGAGTCAACACATTAAGGCTTTGATACATCTTTCAAAACTTGATGTGTTGGCACACATTTATGCACGTCAATGGATCCATGACATGCATGAATGCGCGATGCAGTATCTACTGCAACCGCCCATGTTCCACACGATGTATCCCCGTATAACATGAACCAATAATAAGAAAGGAGAAAACTTGTCGGTACAAATTTTAAACATCCATTTCTTAGTACCTACATAGTTTTTATATATTGACAAAAATAAAATAAAATAAAATAAACAAACTAAACAAAACAACATTATTGTAAAATATAAACAGAGAGAAAGCAAGCCAAGCACTAATCAGATGAAAGATAATAAAATAAGAGAGTAATTCAAAGGGCTTACTTCAGCACTTCAGTAGAAACAACACAGGTAGCCATTTGGTTGAGAGGGATGGTCACGAAGAGGAGCCTAGATTTAAAAGTATTTATAGAGGGAGGCCTTCTTCTCTTCGGACTTGGTCCTAATTATATAGTATCAGAAATGAGCTTTTTTAATTTGTTTCCATATAAGAGAGAGAGAGTTTCCATTTATTCCCATTCACATTAACATGACATATTGTCATTTAATAAGATATATAAGGAAATGAGAAATTTATTAGGAAATTAAATTAATACCTCCCTCAAGTAGTTTTATTATATCTAGTACTCCCGGTACTACCATAAGATTGCTATCTCGCCCTGTAGTATAGAAAGAGAGAATATTCATAACAAATCCAAGCCGTCAAATACGGTTAGGACAAGATTGTCAATATCAATTGTTACGTTCTACTAGAACAGATATTCAAGGACACAAATCGTCCACGATATTTGGTGCTCCCAGAGTATTGGTGATCCCCAAATTGGTAGATAAACAATATCAATCAAGTTAATAAGAAATGATAGGTAAATTTAGGAATATTCAGAGAGGAGTGGTAGAGAAGCTTTGAAGATTTTTTGGAGTCAATGGCTTCATTAATTTTTGAAATCCAAAGAATGGCTCCCCCAGTTCCCAGGTTCCGAATCCCTTGTTCAACAGGATTAAGGGCTTTTATAGCCAAAACCTTAGGTCAAAGCCCCCATCTGGGTGACAAGTGTTGCCCATCTAAAGGCCATGGACACTTGTCGCGATATGGAGGGCGAACACTCATACTTTGTAACTCAACCAGTCCCCTGACATTACCCATGTGGATCTGTGCTGTCCACTCGGGACTATTTCTCTCGGCCTCCATTCCTAAAGGCTTTCTCGATAGACTAAAACATGTAATTTTGGAAAGCGCGGGGTGCAGATCCTGAGTCAGAATCACAAAAATGTGCTAAATCTATCATAGGATGATTCCCCAAAAGGAAAGGGCTCGGAATGTCAACCTCGAGTTGAGATCCTGTACGTACATCTAGTCTGCTACAGCGTGACTTTCCATAAAGAGAAATATGCTAAATCTGCCAGAGCGTGGCTCCTTGTAAAGATATTTAGGGTGTTAATCCCAAGCTGGAATCATGCCAATGTATCAAGTGTGCCAGGACGTGATTCCACTAGAAGAGAAGTTCAGGGGTGTTTACCAGATGTGTCAACTGAGCACCCTGAGGCATTGAATCAGTGAACCTTACACCATTATTCGTTAAACCTCTAACATGATCTGTGACTTCGGGAAAATTTCGATTCGAGTTGAATAGACTTCGCTCGGGGCCCGAAGTGTGGTAGTAACTTTGCAACATTCGGATGGTTGCTTTTTCATAACCCCCTCTTTACTCGAGGTGACTCCCTTATCTAGTAAGGGTTTCCATATAGCAATGTGTGGAGCGAATTCTTGATGGTTGCTTGTGAGACCAATCACTTTCACCTGCGAAGGACTGGATGTGACCTGACCATCCCCGGGGTGGTTAGCCCAGATGATGAATTGACCATCTTCGGGGTGGTTAACCCATATGACAAATTGACCATCTCCGGGGTGGTTATCCCAGATGAAGAATTGACCATCTCTGCCGTGGTTAGCCTAGATGAGCAGTCATATAGAACACTCCTTCGTCATGGAATCATTTAGTAACCATCTGGCATCGGCATGGAATCATGGAGTTTCCACCCGACATCGGTGTGGAATCATAAAGTTGCCACCTGCCATCGGCACTTATTTAAGGGAGATCGTCCTGGGGGTAGTCCCTATTCGGGGTAGTCCTACCCGGTTTTGTCTGTAAGATCTTGAGTGGGAAGTCCTAAGAGGGGGGCCCCCAAGAGAAGGAAGTGAATACATATGTGTCATGCTAGATGACATTATATCATCAAACGAATTTGAATTTACAAATTGCATGGTCATCATTAGCCCCCTGTGCTTAGAACATGTGGATTTGACACGTTAATAAGCTCAAACATAGATAAAGGGAAATTTTGATATGAGCATTACATGCGTATCAAGTGCTACAATGGTCTCCCTGTCATAAAGCAACCATCGCATGGGGATAGTATGCTGCATTAAATGTGAGTGCTGATGTGTCATTCGAAGATTGAATGACTCTTGCAGTGTTTGGTAGCCTTGAAACCATAACCGGGAACCCCTAGGCGGTTTCATCATTAGTTCTCCTCATATAAATAGATGGGCCGCAAACCTGTTAGGGTACCATTGCTATTCATCTTCCATTTGCTCATTCATCATCCAAGTTTCCTTCCGTGTAAACCTTGTGAGACTTCTCCAGTTCTCTTATCAGAGCCATGACACCTGTGAAATCTCAGGGGAAGAAGAAAGGTAGCACTTCAAAGGGGCCCTCTAGTTCAAAGCTTCCACCCGACCTCGACCTTCTAGTCAGGGAAGGATCATTGAATTCCTCCAATTAAGAGGGGCGATTAAGTGTTGCAGAATCCATACACAGACATTCATGGTCACATAGTTGAAAACAGTAAGCGTTTTAGAACCACGCCATACTTCCGCATCTCTCGAGGGGTTTATCCCCTTTCTCCAATCGGTTTTAGGTCCCACCTAGGGTTGCCCACAAGGTGGGAAAACTGGTGTAAGTTTATGCTGGTCAACCCTATTTACCAAGCTAGGTTAAAGCGGGCTGGCATTTACGATGCCGTTCGGATGTCCTTGATGGAGATATCCCAGGACAACAATGGTTTGAGGGACTTGGTGGTGAGGTGGAACCATCAAACTCATACCTTCGTCACTGCCTTTGGAGAGATCACTCCAACTCTCGAGGACATGGAGATGCTGTGTTGTCTCTCGGTGCTGGGGACTTAGAACCTAGCCTCGATCAAACTAACCTCGGTAGAGAGTGAGGTCGAGGTTAAGCTATAGGAGGGCCTGAGGGAGTTAGCGAGGAGGGCCGTGATAGGAACTGGGATCCCGGTCGGGACTAAGGGCTCTCTTTGTATGATGGTGGGATGGATACATTACCTCTGGAGGGAGGAGAACTAGACTAGAGATTCTAACATGATAGAAGTGGTCGATGGCGAGGGGAGATCTGGTCTCGTTGCCCTTGAAGCCTTCATAGCCTACTGGCTATCTCATTTTTTCTTGGAGAGTTTCCCCAATGATAAAATAAACAAGAGGGTATTCCCGATCGCCATAAAGTTGGCCCAGGGTGTCGTGGTTCCTTTGGCTCCCATGTATTTGGGAAACCAATATGAAATTTTGGATCTACTGACGGTTGATCAACCTCGATCTCAAGGTGAGTGTATAATCGAAACCCTAGTTGATGCCGGGTTTCTTCAAATGTTCCTGTGGGAGCGGTACCCAAACTACACCCCAGTTAGGATCTCAGCCGAGTCGAAGGTCGAGACAGATGACAGCCGCAACTTCGAGCGGCATTCTGGTTCGGTGAACTCCTGAGGACCGATATCGCTCTGTCTTTGGTGTTGGACAATGAGATGGAGTTTGAGTTTTGACCTTATGTTCGGAGAATTGAAGGAGTTGAACAGGGGTACGGTTCCAACCATGAGGGTGAGACCCTCCTAGTCTCCTCCTTGCATACACTTCCTCGAGTGTCTCAAGGTTATCTTGTGATCCTCACTAAGGTCATGTCCTGGGATTGGTTAAGGCTAACATCCCCAACGTAATGAGCTATAACCCGGGTAGGGTGATGCGCTAGTTTGTCATGGACTAACGGGTGCTGAGGGTTGACGTGTTTCTGGGCTCGCATCTGAAGGTAGCTGCCAATAAGTATCTTTTAAAGGATGAGCACCAATGTTTCGAGGCTTGGAGGGAGGTAACCATGGTCTTGATGGCCAGAAAGGGGGTAACCATGGTCTTGATTGTTTCTTCAATACAATCAGTAGTTTCGTCAAAGCAAGTGTCCATGGCTTGGTCTTCATACTCCAAGTCACCCTCCTCTAAAGTGCCTGAAAATATGGTTGCTTAAAAGCGTAAGCTACACTTAGCCAGTAAGTAAACAAGTCTAACAAAGTTTATAATTGAGGTAGGGACAATGCCACTCTTCAATGGTAATCCATATAACAGTAAACAATGAGTAATGAGATGTATGATGAGATAATAAGTAGTATGAACAAATTACGTGAGTGATCAACAATATGAGTGAATATCCATGGTTAGATATGCTGAATATGTATGGTGTCGAATTTTTAAGCTATGCATGATGTGCACCTATCGTATGAAATCACGAAGTGTGATCTAAAAACAACTCTAAGATGCAATGCAATTAATTAATCTGTTTGAATGCTGATATATAAGTTCCCACAAGACCGATCATGATGTCTTCTCGAACCATCCCCCCCATACAGGCCCATTCTCAAGAATAAGATATTCCATGTGTGGATCATAGTTTTAAGGGGCTTCGACCTAGAGGGCGCAATTCCTCACTTATTCGTGATCAAGGGCAATAAATCCAAGGTTTCACCAATGTGAACTATCCTCAAGGAATCATATATAGCAATAAGGAACAAAAATCACTCCTTGATAGTCCATAGGACCAATAGGTATATTGAGATAGCTAGTCCCTCAACTCCAAAAATATATATGTGCAAACCTTCTCTCCTATTATAATTTCCAGAACATAATATCCTCTGTAATATCCTTAAAAATCCAAAAGTATGGATTTACATGCAAAGGGTCAACCTATAGACCAAATCCATGGTTATAAGGCATTATGATGTGCAAGTGTGATTGTGCATGCTAGCTAAGCATTCAAACCATGTGTACAATGTGTAATATAGCTAACTAACATTATGGACAATAATTAGACATGGAATAATACGCATAAACAAATATCACATATCAACCAATCAAAGCCACAGAATCCATAAGGATGTGAGTATAATAAATATGCATAATTGAGCAAAAGTAATGTTAGAATCAGTATAAAGAGATCAAAATACACATGTATGAGAAATTCCTATCAAAACATACCATATTGGTCTTTTTCGGCGAGCCAAGGGGTCGCCGAGCTTGGTTCGGTGTACCTTCGGTGAGCCAAGGTAGTCGTCGAGGGTTTTCGGGTTTCATTCAAATGGTCAGGCTCGGCGTGCTTTCGGTGCGCTTAGTGGGATCTCGGTGACTTTTACAGGGACTTGATTTTCCCTCTGTGACGCTCAGCGTGCCTTCGGCGTGCCGAGTGGGGCTTCGGTTACATTTCCAGGGGCCCGTTGTTCTCACTAAGGGGTTCAGCATGCTCTCGATGGGCCGAGGGTGCGCCGAATGGTTTCTGGGTGGTTCGGCGCTCTGAGGAGGCCGCCGAACTTCGTAATTTGGCCAATTTGTCCTGTTTTTGACTCCTTTTCAACTCCAATCATAAAAGTTTGTTAAGTAACCATCCTTAACTTTAAATTCCGCACAAAACCCAATAAACAATCATTAGTAAACATGATTAAATTAATACTTATCATCTCCTACCATTAAACTTGGAAAACATGCTTGAAAACTTAAAAAAAAAATACTTCATATGATTGAAAGTAACTTTGAACACCTATTAAAATGATAAACTGAGTTATCTTTGAATACTTACCTTGATGTAGAAGGTTGGTGTAGAGAGTTATACCTCTTGATGCTCTTCTTCTTCTTCTTCTTCTTCTCCAAGTGATGAATCAACCTCCCAAGGCCTTATGTTTATATAGGCACTTAGGAGCTCTAAAATTAGTAACTATGGACTCTTAATCTTAACCATTCATTGCGTATTCTTAAATTTCTGCCAATAGATTGATTTCCTAGCCATATTAGTTTATTTCTAAGTTGGTTGTGTTTCTATTTTAGTTTTAGAATCCTAGTTAATTACTAACTATGTTTTGTAGAGACCACTTACTAATTGTGATCCTTTAGATCTGACCCATTAATTGGAGATTGGAATCTCCTATAAGATCTTAACCACACATTCAAGTTTAGATGTTATGATTGTGTGTGCTATAGCTTAGTTTTCTAATTGTACAACCCACCAATCACAATCGGTCAAAGGTCAAATAATATGGCAGTTACTACAATTTAAAATTAACCCCTATTTTTCTACTATTTACACATTAGCCCTATTATTTTATTTGGGTTATTACAGATATGGTCACTTGGAATCAAAGGATGGTCTGAAGGCTCTAGTCTATCTGCGGGGAATCACCTTTGAGTTACACGGCACACCCTACACTATTGATTAGTTATTGACTTGACGTTACCCTAGAGTTGTGCTCTCCACATACTTGGTGATTAGAAGATGGACTCTTAAAATGGCTTCGATTTGATTTGTATTTCGAGAAAGGATGCTCGTGATGGCATTCAGCGGATTATTCATGTGTATGGTCGCAAGAATAGCTTCCGAAGAGTGTTCTCACTAGAAATCCTACTTATGTTGGATTGATAGCTTGTTTGGTCAATCGGGCAGCGACAAATAGAGTTATGAACATTTAGGTTGTCCGGTCAACCGGGCAATGACGAATGGAGTTAATGATGTTTTTTTGATTTAGTTGGACACCGTTAGGAAACTTATGATGATTTTCAGTAGATTATCCGCGTGTATGGGTGCGTGGATTGTTTCTTATATGAACTATCATTTGAGTCCTAAGTTAATTAATGCATGCATACTAGGCCTATGTGAATTGTTAAGTGATCCTAGAGAGGTTGACTATATACCTGTGGGGTGAAATGGCCCACTTAAACTAGGGTAGGTTCCTTGAGAGGTCGTATACAGGTTGGCTATTCCTTGAGTATTGCACACTCATAAAATTAGTATATGGTGGCCTTTGAACTATGGGTTAGTGCCCGGAATGAAGAGGGAGCTTCCGGCCGTCCGTGGTGACCTTTGTCCTGAAGTTTGTTTTATTTGAAAGCTGCAATCGAGGAGCACTTAACTTGATAGAACATGACCTAGTGCATTACGTTGCATTTCTTCCTTGAATTTCATTGTTTGAGCATATCACATAGGGTCATTTGGATGACACTTCATTTCATGGCATATTCATATCACTCATAAATCTATTTATTTTTGGTACCCTTATTGATTGTAATTATTCTATATTGTCGTTTTTTGGCTTTGTCTATTGATATTCCATGAGAATGGATGATAAATATGGTCTTACTCGGTATTCCAAGCTCACATGACATTTTATGCTGCAGGTTGAGATAGGGGGAAGATGGACATGGATTAGTAGCTGTTTTTCTTTTATTTTCTGTTCAACATTACAGTGATACATTAAAGTTGATTGGGATGTAATAGGATATAGTCCTTTATTATTTCTTTACTTGATTTGAGTTTGTGACCCTTCTGAGGTCAGTAGTTTGTAATCGATTTTATTTAGCTTCCACTCTATGAGTTTAGTAAAAGTGATCATTATTACTTTTGTTATCAGTGTTTGGTTTTGGTGATCCGCGTTCCATGGTAGGAACCCGAAAGTCGTACCTCAAGATCCATGTAGCCCGTAAAGGGATTTGTGCTACAAGTTTTGGGGTGTGACAATTTTTAAGTTGACTTCTGTTGTCATGCTCCTCGGTGGCTGCTTAACAGGTTTAAAAGTGTCCTAGTCTATCTTCCACCAGCTTTCTACTTAAGCCTGGCATCTCATGGTAGTCCCACACAAAGCAGTCCACGTATTCTCTCAACAACTGGTCTATCTCATTTATCAAGTTCGGCTCTTGTAACTTACTAATATAAACTGGTCGATGGTCCTCTTCGGCTCCCAATTTGATCTCCTCCAGAGGATCTTGGACTTTGATGACCTTGTCTCCTCCAGAGGATCTTGGGCTTTGATGACCTTGTCATCAAGTTTGGCTGGGGCAGCTCCTATATTAGCCATCGTTGTTCCTTCTTCTAGTTACTCGTCTGACGTCCCCTCTTCCTCTATTATACATTCGGTCATGTTTACTAGGTGTCGTTTCTCTGCTCCTTTTTCTTTCAAACAGCTCCTTATCTTTTATAAGGTGTCCTTTACTGCGGCTGATCTTTCTTCTTTTTTTAAGGTTGTTTGTCATTGGACTTCCTCTATTATGCAGACATTATTCCTTGATCGATATAGAACTATTTCGTTCGGTCGGGATGTAGATGCTACAACCTCGGCATCTTTGGGATCTTCTAAATCGATCGTGGTCAATATCCCAAATAGTCATCCTTTTCCATCACGACCGACGAAACATACAGTTCCTACCTCTATTCCATATAACATGGTCTCGACTGTATTAGAATCGACTAGAAACGGTTTATTGTTTGCCATTATCACATCTATCTTATCATTGTTCCATAATATCAGTAATTGGTGTAGTGAAGAGTTTACACACTAATTGGAGTGAATTCAATCTCTCCCCAACAATGCACTGTAACTGGAAGAGGATTCCACCACAAAGAAGGCGGTCACCGTTTTCTTGTTTCCAACCGTTAGCTCGATCGAGATGACTACTTTCATTGAAGTAATCCCTCCTGCAAAATTAGTGACCACTACTTCTGTTGGGATTAAATATTCTCTTATTTTTCCTAGTTTTCCCAACACGTCACTAGGCAATATTTTGACGACTACACCACTGTCCACCAGGAATTTGGTGACTGGGATTTGCTCCATATGAGCACTAATATAAAAGGAATTAAGATGTTGAGTCACTCTCTTGGGTGGTTTTTCAAATGTCATCTTCTTGGTCTTCCTGGGAGGAACAATCATTGAGTGGGGAGACTTACCTTGGCCTCCACTTATGCTTACCTTTACAGTTTGATTTGTCTTTCCTTCGTTTGGATCGACAATGTAAGTAGTGAGTGGGTCCCTTTCTAGCTCAACCATGCTCTGCTGTTCTGAAGGATCTGCTTGGAAAGCGACCGGTGGAGTGAAGGCCATATGTAAGGAACCTGACCCTACCATTTAATTTGATGATTAAATGGTAGTTAATCCTATTTTAAACTTTAGGATTTAATTGATATAACAGGGGATGGATTGGACCTTTGTGTGAATTTGAAGAAATGGTGTTAATTTGTGTAATTTAAGTGAATTAGTTGGATTAGGCTTGAACCCTACTCAATGAACACAAATAGGACTATGGACTAGCCGAATAAGCCCATTGGGCCAAGGTAAAGGTAATTAAGTCTTTTACTAGCTTATTTGAATTAAAGAGTGGGATAATGGATTTTATCCACTAACCCACGTAACTTTTCAAACTAGAGAGAGAATGTGTTTCTAGCATCACACATTCAAACAAGAGAGAGAAGAGAAAGAATTAGTCATTGGAATTCACACAACCAAAACAAACGAAGGAGAAGAAGGAAATCTGGGTTTTTGAAGAAAGAGGAAGAAAAAGAAAGCAAAGGGAACTGGTAGATCATCTAGTGTTGGAAAGGTTGTAAAGAACAAATCTAAGAAGGAAAAAGGTAGGGATTTCCATCGATTTTACGGTAATCATGTTCATGGATCTTAACAATGCTACGACTATACGTTTGAATGCATGAACTCTTGATTTGTGCATGATCCTATTGGTAATCTTATAGAATGAGTGTTGGATGAATATCATGATTGTATGTTTACTTGATTAGCATGATTAGATCTATGTTTGCTGTATGTATGATGATCTTAAAGGTTCTTATGATTTAATTATAATTTCTAAGATTTATGCTAGAATGATAATTGATTGTGTAGTCTAGATGTATAAGCATAATTTAGATTTTGATACGTTAGGTATTGATCACTTGTATAATGATTAGAAGTTGATATTTGAGGTTTAAATGTATAAAAATACATATTGGAGAGCATGGGCATGAAGCCCTAGGAGAAAAACCCAGATCTGGGCTGAATTTAGTTTTCGGTAGGACTCTCATTAGATACTGAGACATCTTCTGAAAATCCCAGAAAAATACATGCTCTCGGGACTATCTACCGAGATTCTCGGTAGGAACCTCGGCAGATACCGAGCCCCAAATGGATCTAAATTAAAGGGAAAGTTCCCTTGGGGTGTTTTGCACATGGGTATGAAGTTGGTTTGTTTGCAAAAGAAGTGATTATGGTCGAATATTAAAAAGTGTATAAGAAGGTCTGAATTTAGGCAAATAGAGTAGTCCTGGATGAGATATAAAGAGGTTTTGACTTTAATGAGTTGGACATAGATATTGGACTACAAGGTAGGATTAGGATGGTTAGAAATGTCTACGTAGGAAATTGAGTGGTGCTTGTAGCATTCACTGTTCTGACTTATGCCTGGTTCTAATGATGATTTGTATGATGTATGAGGGTACCGGGAGTGTCCACAATTTATGAATGATTCATTGTGAAGTATGAATTGTGTTGTTTGGATTATGATTGTGTACAAGTGTGTTTCCCCTGTGGGTAAAAGTCCTTAAAGGAATGATACTGTGTAAGGTGTTTTTCCACCGTGGGTGAAATTCCTTAAAGGAATGGTACTGTGTACAAGTCTGTTTCCACTGTGGGTGAAAGTCCCTAAAGAAATGATACTGTGTACACGTGTGTTTCCACCGTCGGTGAAAGTCCCTAAAGGAATGGTACTATGTACAGGTGTGTTTTCATCGTGGGTGAAAGTCCCTAAAGGAATGGTACTGTATGCAGGTGTGTTTCCACCGTGAGTGAAAGTCCCTAATGGAATGGTACTGTATACAGGTGTGTTTCCACCGTGGGTGAAAGTCCATAAAGGAATGGTACTGCATACAGGTGTGTTTTCATCGTGGGTGAAAGTCCTTAAAGGAATGGTACTCTGTACAGGTGTATTTCCACCGGGGGTGAAAGTCTTTAAAGGAATGGTACTGTGTAAAGGTGTGTTTCCACCATGAGTGACACTCCTTACAGGAAGTCTTAAAGGAATGGTACTGTGTACAGGTGTATTTTCACCGTGGGTGAAAGTCCCTAAAGGAATGGTACTGTGTACAAGTGCATTCTACCATGGGTGTAAGTCCCTTAAAGAATGGAATGGTGCATTCTACCGTGGGTGCAAATCCCTTAAAGAATGTGTTGAATGGTCATGAGATTGATTGAACATGTGATTGAGCTAGGCCTAATTACCCCCACATTGCATTGCCATAATCCTCATTTCATAATTGCATCATACCACATTGCATTGCATTGTTCATGTTTGGTTGAAGTGATTATTTGTGCATCTCTATATGTTAACTTGTTTGTACTTGTGTTGTGCCTGTGTTTGGGCCGTATTTGTTTGGCATGGTGGGACCATGTGGTTATTAGTCGTAGCATGGCGGAGCCATGTGGATGTTGTTATTGTATAATGGGGTTATGGAATGTTTGCTTGGCATGGTGGGCCATGTGGTTGTTTGTGAAGATAGTCAAACTATGTGTTTTTTATGCGGTTCTTGTTTGTTTGTTACATGGTGGGACCTTGTGGATGTTTGTTATGGCATAGTAGGTCTATGTGTTTGCTTGTGTTATATGGCGAGACCATGAGTTATTTTGTGATAGAGAGTGAGACTATGTTGTTATGTGTTGAACATAATAGGATCATGTAGGTTATATTTGACATAGTGGAACTATAAGGATTGGGCTCGAATGCATGATGGGATTATGTGTGCCTTATAATTTATCATGGTGGGAACATGTGAACAATTGATATGATATGATTTAAATGTAATATATGAATTAAATATGTGAGATTTAGTATGATGATGAGCATGGTAATACATTTGACTCTGGTATTACTTGATGATTGAATTTGCATGAATTAACTGTGTTTTATGTATGCATAAACTTAATTATTGTTATTTCGTTGGTTTTCTCTACAAGGCTTCGGCTGGCCCTTAAATTGAAACAGGTAATCATTCGTTTGATTGTTGGCCTGTAGTGGAGATTTCTTTGATTTAGACACTTGACATTTTATGTTTTTTTTTTTTTTGGAAAGTAAGTAATTTATTCCAAAATAGAAAATATTACAGATCTACAAGAAGGCTACAAGTAGCCAAAGGTACTCACAGAGTAAACAAAAAACAAGTGTGCAAAGCACCACTCAAACTCTCATCTACTAGACAACCTTCCAAATCCAGCATTCACCTCTCGAAACCCATTGTTCAGATCTCATTTTTCTAAAACACATTGTTCATATCTTATTTTCCAGACCACCTTGTTCAGATCTTATGTTTCAGGTCTTCCATACCGTTAATTACTCTCAGGAGTTCAACCTTCAAGTGTGTCAAAACGCCAAACAATTTGAAAATACGTATATAAAACATCATACTCAATCTAGCCATCATCATCTCATCCCTGTTTGAAGCCTAACCCTCTCCTCATTGAGTACTCATTTCTGTCGTTTTCAATTATATTCTTCAGTTCCTGAGGGAAATTACCATTCTCAAAGAAACACATCTCCCCCACAAAGGAGATATAGGAGGCCAACCAATCTGCAACAACATTCCCTTCTCTAAACCTTTGTTGAATAATACAACTTATGAATTTCAGCATTTTTTCCTTATACTGTCTACTAGCAGGCTATACTTCCAAGGAACAACCTTCTTATTTGTAATCAAGGTCTCTACATTAGTCGAATTAGTGTACACATGTAGTTTTTGTATACATACCTCTTCTGCCATAGTGAGTCCCTGCAAAACAGCTTCCAGCTCATGAGCTAAAACTAAGTCTGGTTCAGTAGCAGCAGCAAAGGCCTTCACAAGTTGACCAAAGTGTCCTCTAATCAGACCACCATAACCTCCCCTTGTATTTGAGTATGACCCATCACAATTTAGCGCCATGACACCTTCAGGTGGAGCAATCCACTTAACTAAATAGTAGGATTCCCGAGCATATGACACTCTAATCCCCCAGTTACAACACATCACCCTAGGTCTTGACAGTCTAGAACCTTATTACACACTGTAGAGCATTTTTCAGCAACACCATCGTAGATCTTATCCAATACATATCTTTCAGCCTTATATTGAATTTTGAATAACCTGGCATTTCTTTCTCTCCACAGGTGATACATTGTGGCAGAGAATGCAACTCTTCTAATCGTGTCTTTGATGTCTTTCCCAATAAACTTCTCAGCACCATATAACCAAGCTTGGCCAATCCACCTTAGGAGTAGTAATGCAACATCTCCTCATTACCTCATGCCATACTATTTCAGAGTATGAGCATGAGAAAAATAAGTGATCATGTGAATCATTCTCCTTCCTGCAAAAAACACATCTAGCAGTGGATAATATCCCAAAAGATATCAATCTATCTTGAGTCAGGAGTCTACACTGAACAGCCAGCCAACATATGTAAGGCTGTCTAGGTATGTGACCTCTATACCATAAAAGCTTACTCCAAGGTCTAGGGGAATCGCCCTGGAGCATAGCCTCACAAGTGTCTTTAATAGCAAATTCCCCTAACTTGTTAGGTTTCCAAATCACTTTATCCTTAAGTAGGTATGAGTGGATTTTTATCCGGCCAAGACAGCTCCATATGTTTTGCAAAGTTACATTCTCAGAGACAGGAGGATCCCATTCATCATTAGATAAAATACTTTCCGCCATATCAGATCTGTTCAGTCTTTCCTGATATAATACTCTATTTGAAACAATCATGTGAAGTTGAACCCAAGGATGCCAACCATCCCACCAGAGTGCAGTATCCTTACCATCAGCAATTAGATGCCCAACAAACTTACTAGCCTCTTGTCTAAGAAACAACATTTTTCTCCATATCCATGAACAACATGTAGGACATTTCAAGCTCCAAAAGTTCTTATCTTTAATAATGTTTCTTCTTATCCATCTTGCCCATATGCCTTGATTCCGAGAAATCAGTAACCAGATAAATCTTAAAATGGCTGCCCACCCTCTTTCTTAGTAGTGCAGACCACCTTCCAATCCACTAAATGTGGTTTAACTCTCCCCCTCCTCACCTCCCCAAAGAAAATTTGCACAAATCTTATTGATTTCTTTAATCACATTCTTAGGAAGGATAAACACAGACATCCAGTGAGTACATATGCTCGTAAGAACACTACTAACAAGCTGCAATCTACTTGCATAAGATAGCATTTTACCTTTCCAATCACTTACTCTCTTCTTTGTTCTCTCAAGTATAGGGTAGCAATCACTTATCTTGAGTCTTTGAGATTAACGGAACCCCAAGGTATTTAGCAGGAAGAATCCCAACTTCCATTTGGACAGAATGAGTAATCTCCTCCTTTAAGGCATCACTCATATTAGTCATAAAAATTCTACTTTTCCCTTTATTTACCTCAAGACCAGCATAAATCTGAAACCATTCTAGATCTCTCACAGTGAAACTTAGAGTTCTCATATCACCATGAGTGAAGACAAACAAATCATCTGCAAAACAAACTTGAGTAATCTCTTTAGCTTTGCTACCCAAATGATGCTTAAAATTAGGATGAAGAGTTGTTCTTTTTAGTTTTCTAGCAAACACCTCCATCACCATCACAAACAAATATGGGGACAATGGATCTTCGTGTCTCACCAATCCACCATTCAAAGATATAGAATACGAAGTAGTAGTAATACATGTCATGATCCATTTGATGAGACTATCAGGAAATCTCCAAGCATGAAGCATATCAGAAATAAAACCCCAACTAACAGACTCATAAGCCCCTTTAATGTCAATCTTCATGGCATATCTGCTAGGTCCCTTATTTAAATGATATCCATGCATAAGCTCGTGAACCAAACTAATGTTTTCAGCAATTCTACGGCCAGGCACAAAAGCTGACTGAAAATCCCCAATCAGTGAGTGAAGAAGAGGTTTTACTCTATTGGCAACAATTTTAGAAATAATTTTGTATACAACATTGCAACAAGAAATGGGTCTAAAATCACTAACCTTATTAGCGCCACTACTCTTAGGAACAAGAATCAAAATGGTATGATTTACCTGCTTCAAAAGGGACCCATGAATGAAAAAATCCTGAATAGCTTTTACCACCTCTTGACCAGTAATATCCCAAGTAGACTTAAAAAAAACTCAGCTGTAAATCCATCAGGCATAGGAGCCTTCTCATTGGGAAAAGAAAGTAGACAATTCTTAATCTCACTAGGTGCTACATCAGAAGTCGTAAGTTCATCCACCGAGGCACCATCTCCCAATATGTCCTCCCAATCGCTTGGTTTTGTGAACTGATGAAGGGTACCAATAGCTTTTATAAAATACTGCTCCAAAATCTCAGCAATCTTCTCTCTTTCAGTGCATTTATTTCCATCATTGTCCCATAAACTCATAATCTTATTTCCAACTCTATGTTATACCATGGAGTTGAAAAAGAACTTAGAATTACTGTCCCCAGCCTTGAGCCATTGTATTCTAGATTTCTGTTTTAATTGAGCCTCCACTTAACTCATCAACCCTCTATAATTGGTTATGAGTCTTCTTTCTTTCTCCTCCATCAGACTGTTATTAGGCTGATTGCTAAGTAAAATAGCTTGAACAGCTTCAAGCTCTTGCTTTATTTCCTTAACCTTTTTGTCTAAATCCAAAAATTTAGCGTTACTCCATACCTTCAGTAACATCTTAAGGCACTTAAGTTTGGACACCAGAATGAACATAGTACCATAAAATTTCTCATTCCAAGCCTTAATCACTAGCTATTTAAATCCAGGTTGCTCAATCCAAAAATTAAAAAACTTGAAAGGTACATTCACCTTAGGGTAGTCCATGAACATACTCACAACAACTGGTGAATGATCCGAAATGCCAGGGCTCAAAAGGTCAACTTTAGCAGCAGAAAACATATTAGTCCAATCCAGGTTTACCAAAGCCCTATCAAGTCTGGATTTTATGCTCTCACTCCCCTGAGACTTATTTGACCAAGTAAAAAAACAACCCTTACTTCTCAAATCAAACAGTTCCAATTCATCAATACTCTCATTGAAGTCTTTTACAGCTCTCCAAATAATAGGTCTTCCCCCATCTTCTCAAGAGGTTCTCTAACCACATTAAAATCCCCAATAACAACCCAAGCCATAGCAGTTTTAACAAGTTGAAGGGTTCTCCAAAGTCTCCTCTCCACTAAATCATTGGATCCATATACAAAAGAAGCAAAAAAACTCTCCTGATTGGCATAACAGTATACCTCAGAATGTATTACTTAATCAGTAATAGTGATAATTCTTATGTTTACTTCTCGAGGATTCCATAATACCCATATACGCCCATGTATAGACTCCTTATAATTGCATTTCCACCCCATCCAAGCACCAAACTCCTGATTATATGAAAGCTATTCACACTTCGAACCTTAGTCTCAACTAGACTAATAAATGCTAATTTTTTCATTTGAATCAAACTTCTAACTTCCCTTTGCTTATTAAGATCATTCAGACCCCTAACATTCCAAGAAGCCCAATCAATCATTTAGAAATCTTGCGAAGGAACCCTCTAGTGACCTTAGCCACATTCTCCACAACAATATCACCATTGCTCTTCTCCTCCTGAACACCATTTTTTTTCTTATTTATCCTCTTCTTAGTTTCTTTCTGTTTAGACAGAGATGTCTCCAATGTCTCCTTTTCCAGTGAAAGTCCTGACATCAAATCTATCTTCATCCCCTTAGGTCCGGAGCTAAGGGTACCTTTACGAGAGTTATATTTATCAGTGCTATTACTTTGAAGCATTTCCCCTTGTATCTCCCCTTCTTCCATCCATTCAGATTCAACTAGGCAATTGAACTTGTTGTTAGTAGCAAAGTTCACTTCATCACGAACAGTACTCTGATTGTTATCACTATTTGACCTTTCCTCAAGCATAGGTTCAGCATTATCCTGATCAATCTTTATCACAGGGGTTTTCTTCCATTCTAGTCTGACATCTTCTATCTTTATATTACTATTGTCCTCAACCCACCCATGATTTTCCAGGGTTCTACCTGTAGGCCTTCAAACCTTAGTATCTTTATTACAATTGTTATTCCCATGCCCAAAACACTTACAATGTGAGAACCTATATGGCTTCCATGGATATTCAACCCCAATCTCAATCATTTCCTCTCCTCTTTTAACCCAGATTGTAGAAGGCAACTCCTTCTCCGCAGTCACCTCCACACATACCCTTGCATAGCTCAATCTGGAACCTAGCTCCATAGGTTTGTCCATGAATAAAGGCATTCCAACATCACTGACTACACAACTTAACCCATAATTAGTCCACAGCTGTAATGGAACATTGAAACATTTAACCCAAATAGGCAAGGTATTAACCTCTTTCTTGGTTAGTGAGAGAGGGGGGGACCATTCCCGTAGAATCAGCAATCTTCCTGCCATATACCATGGCCCTTTTTTCCAGAATTGCATCCCTTAACTTAGCAGATCCAAACCTAAAGAGAACAAATCTATTCTCAAATCCTGTAACCTCAACAGACCCACGCTTACTCCACATCTTCTCAGCCAAAGCTTTGACCAATGTAAAGGGAAGTCTCTTTTCTATGAAATTTTCAACCAAACAACCCATCTAGCGTTTCGCACCAATCTCAAGAACATGCGCAGGGGGTTCCACTACAGAGCACCCTTCTCTCTCGCTGGGAGGAAAAAAGGTCATCTAAGCCCTGCTACAGAAGCTGCTATCTCCAGTAAATAAATCTCTCTAAGACCTTTGTCAACTCTAAACTGGCATCAGTAAAATTTAAGTCTCCTGCAAAAAAAAAAATAGTTTTCTGGGTCGGGTCCTCATTCCCCCGGCAACATGTAGTAGCTCCACAAAAAGGATTTTTCAGCCATCTCCACCGGCAGCAAATCCCCTCAAGGCAAAAGACCAAGGAAACCAAAGAATCAGACCCAAAGAGCAAAGAAAACAGACACCAAAAGCAGAAAAAAAAATTAAGAATAAAGGTGATCATATCAGAAACAATGAACTAGAAGAAGATGAAGGAGAGGTTCAACAACCAAGAAGAGAAAAACCAAGAAAAGTGGGTTGTTAGCTTAACCAAGAAAAGTGGGCGTGAACTTGTAACATATTATATTTTACTTCATTTATGTGGGTTGTTAGCTTAACAGACTTACGTTGAGCTACAGGATTGATTTTAATTTTAGACTTCCACTGATTATGATTTTTAGACTCTAATTAACCAGGATGTTGGTTAAGTATTGTGGTTGGATATCCGTGTCCACGTGGTGGATCCGAAGGTTATTCTCTTAGAATCCTCGAGATCGTATATCTCGGATTTAGGGCATGACAGAGTGGTATCAGAGCTCTAGGTTTTAAGTTGTCTAGGCTTTGGGGGAAGTCTTAGGGCATAACGAAATCCTATCTTGAAAACCTAGAAACATGTGAACCTAAGAGCCACATACATCTTTGTAATGTGTGAAATATATTTTGGTATAATATGTGATTAAGTGAAGTGGTATGTTTATATTCCTATGTTTGAATATATATGTATGTATACATGCGTTAAATTAGGACTATCATACTCCATACTTAGAGACTCGTTACCTTTGCATATAACAAGCCCCGTAGGAGGAATAGTCATTCTTAGCAATATTTGTTTGGATTGCGTGGTAAGAGTAGGAGATCGTAATTTTGAAGCCGATCTAGTAGTGTCATCTATGACAGATTTTGACATCATCCTTGGCATGGATTGGTTATCAGCATATCATGCCAAAGTGGACTGTTTTGGGAAGGAAACCTTTGAAATTCCTAGAGGAGAAAACCTCGAGGTTTTAAGGAATGTGAAGGATAAATATCAAGTGGAGTTTTTGGGACTAGTAGAGGGTAACAAAGGAGAGTCCTTAGAGGAAATCCCAGTAGTGAAGAAGTTTGCTAGAGTATTTCAAGAGATACCGAGACTAACACTCTTGAGGGAGGTAAAGTTTTGCATTGAGCTGATGCAGAGCACTACTCCCATATCGCTAGCCACTTACCGCATGGAACCGGTAGAGTTGGAAAAATTCAAGGAGCAGCTTGATGAGCTTATGAGCATGGGTTTTATCAGATTGAGTGTTTCACCATGGGGAGCACCGATATTATTCATGAAAAAGAAGGATGTGCCTATAAGGTTGTGCATCGATTAGAGACAACTGAATAGAGTCACCAACAAGAAAATGGATCCTTTACCCTGGATTGATGACTTGTTCGATCAACTCAGAGGAGCTCGCTATTTCTCCAAGATCGACTTGAGTTTAGCATATCATCAACTGAGAATTAGAGACAGTGACATACATAAAATAGCATTTAGAAGAAGGTATGGTCACTATGAGTTTGTGGTAATGCCTTTTGATTTTGCTAACGCCCCAGCTGCTTTCATGGACATGATGCATAGGGTGTTCAGGTCATACTTGGACAGATTCATAGTCATATTCGTGGATGACATTCTCATATATTCGAAGTCAAAAGAGGAGCATGAGCAACACTTGGGCATACCTTTACTGACACTCTTGGAGCATCAGCTATTTGCCAAATTCAGCAAGTGAGATTTTTGGAAAGAATAGGTCAAATTCCTAGGACATGTGGTGTCCAGAGCTGGAATATCAGTAGATCCTGTCAAGATAGAAGCCGTATTGAGTTGGGAGAGACCCAAGAACGTGGCAGAAATTTGAAGCTCTATAGGATTGGCTGGATATTATAGAAGATTCGTGGAAGGATTTACAAAGATTTCTGCTCCATTGACTAACTTGATGAAGAAAGAAGTCAAATTCAAATGGGACAACAAGTGTGAGGCATCATTCGAAGAGTTGAAAAAGAAACTGACCTTGGCTCCAGTACTTTTGATCCCAATCAGTGGCAAGAAGCTGCTAGTGTACACAGATGCATCACTGATATGTTTAGGTTGTGTCGTTATGCAAGAAGGACAAGTGATGACTTATGCATCCAGAAAACTCAAGGAGCATGAGCGTAAATGCCCAACACATGACCTAGAGTTAGCCGCACTAGTGTTCACACTGAAACTGTGGAAGCACTATCTCTATGGAGAAGACTTTCAACTCTTTACTGATCATAAGAGTTTGAAGTATTTGTTCACATAGAAAAAACTGAATATGAGACAGAGGAGGTGGATAGAGCTATTCAATGGCTACATCATGACTTTTCATCCCAGGTAAAGAAAACATGGTTGCAGATGCACTGAGCAGGAAGCCCCGTAATATGTTATCCTGTTTGTTGAGACAAGACAGAGTTTGATTGAAGCCTTCAGTAGCCTGAATGTCCAAGCTAATGGAAAAGGGAGTGGCGACTATTATTCAGTTTAGTAGCAAGACCATTGATTATGGAAAGGATTGGGTAAGGTTAGAAAACGGATCTAGAATTACAGTCGTTGGCAGTAGATGAGTCAAAGCCAGAGTGGGAGTTATTGGTAGATGGAGTGATCAAATATCGAGGAAGACTCTATATCCCTAAGGACGAGACGATTCGAAATAAGATCCTTGAAGAAGCTCATAAGTCTAGGTATTCCATCCACCCTAGCGGTACAAAGATGTATCGGGACTTGAAGAAAGCTTATTGGTCATCAGGTATGAAGAAAGACATAGCTCAATTTGTGGCTCGATGTCTTACCTATCAACAAGTCAAGGCTGAACATTTGAGGACGGACTGATTACTTCAGTCATTACCCATTGCGGAATGGAAGTGGGAACATGTGACTAAGGACTTCGTAGTCGAGTTGCCCAGATCAAAAGGGGGAAGTGACTCAATAACGGTGATTGTGGATAGATTGACCAAATTAGCTCACTTCTTGCCATTGAAGGTTATAGCTTCCAGGGATGAATTGGCACGACTATACGTCAAGGAAATAGTCAGAATACACGGGGTGCCAGTTAGCATTGTATCTGATCGGGATACCAGATTTACGTTAGAATTTTGGGTACGTGACCTTACAAAAAAGCATTGGGCACATAATTAGATTTCAGCACTGTCTTCCACCCACAGACAGATGGAGGGATAGACCGAAAGGTCAACCAGATACTTGAGGATATGCTAAGGGCTTGTGTATTGGATTTCAAGGGGAATTGGAGTGACCATCTCCCTTTGATAGAATTTTCCTATAACAACAGCTACTAGTCGAGAATTGGGATGGCACCATTCGAGGCAATATATGAAAGGCCATGTAGGTCTCCCGCTTGTTGGACTGATGTGGACAAAAGTAGTATACATGGACCGGAAATCATCCAAGAAACCACGGAGAAGGTGAAGACTATCCGGAAAAGATTATTGGCAGCTCAAAGTCGACAGAAAAGTTTTGCAGATCATAAAAGACGAGAGATGGAGTTTGAAGTGAGATTATGTATTTTTGAAAGTTTCACCAATGAGGGGTGTGATGAGATTCGGAAAGAAAGGGAAACTAGCGCCTCGCTACATTGGACCCTTCGAGATATTGGAGCACATAGGTAAGGTGGCATATCTTCTCGCTTTGCCATATCAGTTGGGAGCAGTACATTATGTCTTCCACGTATTAATGCTAATAAAATATGAACCAGATTCTACACACATCATTGATTGGACTGAGTTACCAATAATAGAGAGTGTGACATATGAAGAAGCACCGGTGAGGATCATGGACCGAAAAGAATAGATAATGAGGACAAAGACCATTCCCCTAGTGAAAGTACAATGGAGTCATCATGATGAAGCAGAAGCTTCTTGGGAATTGGAATCAAAGATTCGGAGGCGATACCCAACGCAGTTCGATAACCAAGGTATGTGCTAAATATCAAAGGCGAAATATCCTAAAGGCGGGGGGGGAGAGAATGTAATGACCCTAACCCTACCATTTAATTTGATGATTAAATGGTAGTTAATCCAATTTTAAACTTTAGGATTTAATTGATATAAGAGGGGCTGGATTGGACCTTTGTGTGAATTTGAAGAAATGGTGTTAATTTGTGTAATTTATGTGAATTAGGTGGACTAGGCTTGGACCGTACTCAATGAACACAAATAGGACTATCGACTGGCCAAATAAGCCCATTGGGCCAAGGTAAAGGTAATTAAGTCTTTTACTAGCTTATTTGAATTAAAGAGTCCAGTAACCCATGTAACTTTTCAAACTAGAGAGAGAATGTGTTACTAGCTTCCTACGTTCAAACAAGAGAAAGAAGAAAGAGAATTAGTCTTTGAGATTCACACGACCAAAACAAACGAAAGAGAAGAAGGAAATCAGGGTTTTTGAAGAAAAAGGAAGAAGAAGAAAGCAAAGGGTGCAGAGAACAAATCTAAGAAGGAAAAAGGTAGGGATTTCCATCAATTTTACCGTAATCATGATCATGGATCTTAGCAATGCTATAGCTATAGGTTTGAATGCATGAACTCTTGATTTGAAGCATGATCCTACTGGTAATCTTATAGAATGAGTGTTGAATGAATATCATGATTGTATGTTTACTTGACTAGCGTGATTAGATCTATGTTTGCTGTATTTATGATGATCTTAAAGGTTCTTATGATTTCTGAGATTTATGTTAGAATGATGATTGATTATGTAGTATAGATCTATAAGCATAATTTAGATTTTGATATGTTAGGTCTTGATCATTTGTATAATGATTAGAAATTGGTATTTGAGGTTTACATGTATAAAAAAACATATTGGAGAGTGTGGGCACGAAGCCCTAGGAGAAAACCCAAATCTGGCCTGAATTTAGCATTCGGTAGGACTCTCGGTAGATACCTAGATATCTACCAAAAATCCTAGAAAAATACATGGTCTCGAGACTATCTACCGAGATTCTCGGTAGGAACCTTGGCAGATACCGAAGATCTACCGAGCCCCAAATTGATCCAAATTGATGGGAAAGTTCCCTTGGGGTATTTTGCACATGCGTATGAGGTTGGTTTGTGTGCCAAAGAGGTGGTCATGGTCGAATATTAAAAAGTGTATAAGAAAGTTTGAAATTCAGGAAAATAGGACAATCCTGGATGAGATATAGGGAGATTTTGACTTTAATGAGTTGGACATATATAGTGGACTACAAGGTAGGATTAGGATGGTTAGAAATGTCTATGTAGGAAATTGAGTGGTTTGAGTGGTGCTTGTAGCATCCACTGTTTTGAATTATGCTTGGATCTAATGATGATTTGTATGATGTATGAGGGTACTGGGAGTTTCCACAATTTATGAATGATTGATTATGATGTATGAATTGTGTTGTTTGGATTATGATTGTGTACATGTGTGTTTCCACCGTGCGTGAAAGTCCTTAAAGGAATGGTACTATGTGCAGGTCTGTTTCCACCGTGGGTGAAAGTCCCTAAAGGAATGGTCCTGTGTATAGTTGTGTTTCCACCGTGGGTGAAAGTCCTTAAAGGATTGGTACTGTGAACAGGTGTGTTTCCACCGTGGGTGAGTGTCCCTAAAGGAATGGGACTCTGTACAGGTGTGTTTCCACCATGGGTGAAAGCCTTAAAGGAATGGTACTGTGTACAGGTGTGTTTCTACTGTGGGTGAAAGTGCTTAAAGGAATGGTATTGTTTACAGGTGTGTTTCCACCATGGGTGAATATCCTTAAAGAAATGATACTGTGTAAAGGTGTATTTCCACCGTGGGTGAAAGCTCTAAAAGGAGTGGTACTGTGTACAGGTGTGTTTCCACCGTGGGTGAAAGTCCTTAGAAGAATGGTACTGTGTACAGGTGTATTTCCACCGTGGTTGAAAGTCCTTAAATGAATGGTACTGTGTACAGGTGTATTTCCACCGTGGTTGAAAGTCCTTAAAGGAATGGTACTGTGTACAGGTGTATTTCCACCGTGGGTGAAAGTCCCTAGAGAAATGGTACTGTGTACATGTGTGTTTCCACTATGGGTGAAAGTCCCTAAAGGAATGGTATAGTGTACAGGTGTGTTTCCACCGTGGATGAAAGTCCCTAAAGGAATTGTGCATTCTACCGTAGGTGTAAGTCCCTTAAAGAATGGAATTGTGCATTCTACCATGGGTGCAAGTCCCTTAGAGAATGGGTTGAATGGTCATGAGATTGATTGAGCATGTGATTAGACTAGGCCTAATTATCCCCACATTGCATTGCACATCACCTTCATTTCATTATTGCATCATACCACATTGCATTGCACGTGTTTGATTGAGGTGATTGTGTATCTTCATATGTTGACTTGTTTGTACAAGTGTTATGCTTGGGATTGAGCCGTATTTGTTTGGCATGGTAGGTCCATGTGGTTACTGGTCATATCATGGTGGGTCCATATGGTTATTAGTCCTATCATGGTGGAACCATGTGGTTATTGGTCGTAGTATGGTGGCACCATGTAGTTGTATTGTATAGTGGGACTATGTAATGTTTGCTTGGCATGGTGGGACCATGTGGTTGTTTGTGAACATAGTGGAACTATGTGTTTGTTATGTGATACTTGTTTGTTTGTGTTACATGGTGGGACCATGTG